>APFE031017876.1:10898-34350 GCA_000404065.3 Pinus taeda
GAGCTGGAATGGAATTATATATTTTGTTAAACCTCTTAGAGAAATTTTGAATTGTTTCCTCTGGAGCTCTCCTAAGATTGTTATATTCTGTAAGGGCTTGAACAGGGTTGGTTCTATTTCCCCATTTTCTTATAAAGCTGTCTTCAAACTCTACCCAACTATGAATGCTTCAAGCTCTAAGGGCTTTAAACCATTTTCTGACTTCCCCAATAAAAGTTTGAGCAAACAATCTTAGTTTTGCATCTTCATCATCCACTTCCTCCCTGTCAATAAAATCATTGAATCTATCCACATGTTCCTCTGTTGTAATATCTTCATCACCTCCCCATGTTGGAATCCTAGCAGCATATTTGCTAGGAAGATCATGTAAAACAGCAGGGAGGGCTAGAGGAGCATACCTAGGAGGTATAGCCATAATGAAAGGAGGAGCAGTGACAACCTGTATGGTATGACCAGTAGAAGCAGGTATTGTCTGAGGACTATTTGGACTAACAGAGGCAGAAGATAAAGTATTGATTCGGAAAGGGCTATTTGGACTTTGCAAACCACTGACAAAAGAACTCCAATTTGGGAGAGGTAAACCAGTTTTAGATTTAAGAAAAACTTCAAAAGGATCAAGTTCTTTGAGTTGGTTTAAGTCCTCTTCCTCTAATAACAACTCTAAAGTAACAACCTCCCAAAACTCTTCCTTATCTCTTTCTGAAACTAAAGATGAAGTATCAATACCTCTTTTTTGTAAATCTAGAATAATTCCAATTAGCTCTTCTTCGTTCTCGGACCTCAACAATACTTCTTTAATTTTATCATCAACAATTTTATCTTCAGGACTTCTAGAAAATTCAGGAAAGAAAGATTTTGAAATGTTTGAAGTACCTGGTATATCAGAAAATCTTTGCCTTCTCCTGGAGATAATGTTGGGATTATCCACAGGACTAGGTGGGTTTGGGTCAGGATTACTCCTTGTGTATCTTCCTTTCAAAGCCATCTTTTTAACTTTAAGATTGAATGGAGTCACCAAGGTAGAATGCAGCCTCGAAACCTTTCTGAGCTCCTGCTACCTTCAGAAGTTCAGCAACATAATTTTTCGGGAATGAGTAATCTTCAGACTCCCGGCAGACGCACCAAAATGTTATCTCAAAATCAAGCCTGATAGGTTGCTGGTCAGGATGACTCTAAGTAACTATTTCAAACCAAGCTTTTGACTAAGGCTTAGCCTCCTTAGCCTGAGAGGGCTCTCTCAAAGGGGTTTATGATTTTGATTAATGATAAGATGGCTAACTCTTGTGCTGTAACAACATAGACAAATATAATGGCTGGATAAACATTTTATAAGTTCCCATTGGGCCTATGGAGTCAATCAAGCTTCTGTAAACAATGACACTACCTTTTCATAGAAGTTAGGGCACTTAGCATTTAAATGTTCAGAATACAACTTACATAAAACCACAGCTCACACATGCATACAGGAAGTCAGAGCACAATCAGTGAATTCTGAGTGATTATGCATCCATGCAACTGAAAAAAAAAACATTAAGGGAAGAACAAAACACATATTCTGAACATGACAAATCCTTCATGAATCCGGAGAAGAAAAGTAGATGCTTTGTATTACTGAAAATGGTCTTTACATAAGCTTAAACAGTACTTCTGCTGTCAAATTTCCAATCCTCATTACATTGTTGTCTCAGCTATATATAATCCTTATTCTAACTAATTCGAGTTTCCTCCTCCAGCATGAGGGGAATTATAATAACTCGATCCTTATCTCTAAAGACGCCTATCAACTATTTAACTGTCTATCAAATACAAATAAACTGCTGACTGTAATTTTTAAAAAGTCCTAAATCAATTATGACTCTAACTCCATCTTCGTGCCATAGTGGCTACTCCTCGTCCTTTGACACCTGGTTCTCTTTAGATTTGGCTGAGCTGGATATTAAATATGCCATATTGGCCTTTAAACGCTGAATCCCTATATGCCCGTGTTATTCGGAGATGTCCCGTGTTTCTCGGCTTCTTTTTTCCATAATTTGCTCGAACATGAACAACATCTTTCTGAGTCTTTAATATCCCAAAGAATGGAATGTGGCCACGTTTAGATATGTTGTAGGCTGTGGTGATGGACAGGTGTGCCTTTTTCAAAAACTCCCGCTCATAAAATAAACTGTCTGTCTGCGTTTTTTTTTTAAAAACATCATCTATAGCAGTTTCATAGCGCGCTACGAAACTGCTGTTTTATTTAAAACATTTTACTTTTTCAACTCGAGAGCTTATATCATCCCATCATCGGTTGCCAAAATTCCCTTTGATATTTCATATGTGTACCAGGGATTAAAACATCTTCAAAACACTAATGATTAAGCAAAATTAACAAAAGTTTGAGACAAAACCCTTTCCTCAACAGTGAATTCATTTATTAGGTAACCGGCTTAGATTTGCCTTCAGGTCTTCAGCGGCTTTCTTTAATTGATTAATCTCTTCTTCAGCTACTTCTATTTGGATTTTCATGGCTGCCACATAATCTCCTTGAGATGTGATGGCTACTTTACTTTTGTTGCTCTTTTGCTGAGGTCGTGTTCCTTCCGCAGCTTCCTCTGTCCTGGGCAGTGCTTCCTGTACCTGCTGGAAATTTCTAGTCATAGTTCTTCTTGGTTTAAAAACAAATTCCTGGGCTAGCTCATCAAACTTAAGACTTTTTGAGGCTTTGGTTTTCTTAACCTTTACCTGTGGTGACTGTGTCAAATCAATCTCAATCGGTTTAGACTGTTCTAACTCAATAGCCTGTAATAGATCATTTAGGCTTTCCTTAGACACAGGGATTTCCTCGACATCTATAGCTTTGCCTTTCCCTTTATTAATCTGGCTTCTTGTCCTCACCCTTGAGACTGCTTCAGGTTTACTTGCTTGAGGTACAGTCTTCTTACCCTGAGTCTTCTCCTTTGTTGATTTTTTAGGCTGTTCTTGAATGACTAACGGCTTCACTGGTTTTGGTAGCTGTGGCTTGGTTTTCTTTTTGCCCTTTGCTTCTCTTTGAAGCTCAGCTATTGTAAACTCTCTGGCTGGTTGAGGAGTAAGACCAGTCTTACTTTGGAATCCAGCCATGAAGATAAAAGAATTCCAGTCTCTGCCTATCTTTTGGAGGCTATCTAAAATCAACAACTTAATCAGACCATGGTGAAATAAAGAGGTTTCACAGTCCTCTTTCCTGAGCTGCACCTTATCACACATTTTACTTAGACTATGAAATAAATAAAACGGAATGTTTATGGAGACCTTCCCGGTAAAATGCAGGAGCAGTTTAAAATGATAAGGATAAACCTGATTATATCTTCCTTCACAGGTTAAATACTTCTGAATGCAGGTAAGAAGAAGAGCATAATGTTCCTTGAGATAGAACCTAAGCACTGCTTTTGTGTAATCCTCATTTACATATGCCTCTTTTAAGAACTCTTTACAGGGATTCCTATCAAATTTAAAATTCTTGAACCATTCTTCCTGTCCTCTTGGTATCTCGGTTACAGTAGCTATGGCTTCTGGAGAAACCGATATCTCTAACATGGCAACCTTTGAATTCAAACTGGTAATATTAAGCGCAAATTCTTTTGTTACCTATGCATGCCCTCCTTGTAGCTTTTTACAAAATCTTCAGCACCCGGCATCTTTAAACGCCTTCTTCACGCCTTCATCTCTCAAGGTTATGTCCAGGCCTTCAGGTTCATTCCTTTGACATTTGCTAGACCTGTGCTCTTTTCTCTCCATCTTCACTTTGAAATCTTCACAGCCAAATTCTTACGTTGAAATTTTCACAGCCAAATCCTAACAGCTCCAGTTGAGATGGTGATACAGCAATACAACTCTTTTTTATTCAGCCTCGCTTGTAATCAGGCTCGCTTGAACAGCCTCACTTGAAATTCAAATCGAAAAATGACTGGTCACTCATGCAACACTCACGGTCATTATTAGGACTATGCACGGTAAAATCTCTTGGGAATGAGATTTCCGTGCATATCAAAAATCTATTGGTGGAGTAGCGGCAAATGAACGTTCAGGCATGATTTCAAGAGGTACACATACTGACATGAGTGGACGGACATGCTAACTCACCTATGGACTTGACATTTCAAGAAAGATTCGCTGCAGAATGCACGAATCCATGATTTCGCGGCGCTGTTAGTTATATTTTTTAATGATGCGCTGCGAAACTGCTTAATCATTACATGCTGCGAAATTGCTAGACTATGATGGCGCTGCGAAATGGGCAAATAAGACTGCGCTGCGGAATCACTAAAAGACAAGGTGACTTGGCATAGACAAGACATGACTATGGGATAATGATGAGTGGAGGAAAGCCAATATTAGTAGAGTCTGATTTAAGCTTAAAAACCTTTAAAACTCTGATTCCTAAGTGAGACAAATAAAAATGGAAACAGCTTAAACATAAACCTTTGTCATCAGACTAGGGCATGTAACTGTATGCATTAAACCTTTAGTTCCAAGTGATAACATAATCTACATCTAGAAACTTCTCTCTCTGCCTTCATCATCTGAGACTACCATTCTAAGAATAGGATTTCCTTGTGTGATTCTAGGATTTTGGGTAGATTTGTTGCTTGTCCCTCACTGGTATCTTGCCAAGCAAGAAAATTTGTCAGGGTATCGTTGGCCTGCTCTAAATCTTGTCTAGCATCAACTAATTGATCGATTATTGATGTTGTTATATCACAAAGGGGCTCAACCTGAGAAATATTATGACATAATAGTCTTATTTGTGTCACCAATGCCTTATTAATCTGTAGCGCTTTTGTTCTGAAATCGGCAGGCTGTGGAAGACTATTGAACTTCTCTATTTGAAGTGATAGCTGAGTGATTTGCTCATCTTTCGTTTTCACCATTAGTTCATTCATCGTCTTTAATTTTGCCAATGCTTCTGATAATTCTTTCTGCTTTTGAATTGCGCTTGAGTCTATTCTTTGTTTTTCTTCAAGCAACTGCTTATTCAATTGATTATTTAATTGCTGCTGTGTTGACAATTGTTGTTCCAACTGTTCAACTTTCTGTTGTGCTTCTGACAGCTGTGTTTGTAACAAAATAATTGCCTGGTCTTTTTATTTTAGTAGATTACTCACTTCCAATGCCTTGTCCATGGTGGCTGCCGAATAAGCTCTGGCATTGTGGGAAAGCTTTGTTAGGTCATCGGAAGGATCAAACTCCTCTTTCCAAACTAAATTGGCTGCATTTGTTTGTTCTGGAAATAGGGAAGGTTAATCAAGCCTTCTCCTTTTCCATTGTCGTTTCATTACAACCCTGTGTTTTGGACTGTAAAAGACATCTAATGGAGGTATGTCCTCCACCTGCAAAATGATTTGATCCGAGGGATCCTTTGGAATTATTTCTAAGTCTGTACTAGGGGGTAGGCCGCTGGTTCCTTCACTCGGAACCTTTGTTGACGTTGTATCCTATGTATATGTTGCTTTGGATGTATCGACACCTTTTGGACCTTCCAGATTGCTTATGATGGAGTCAAACTGCTGCCATTCTTGGAGTAGTTTTGGATCAATCTGGGTATCCACATTGACATTCTCATTGCCCTTATCTTGCTCTTTTTTCTGCTCTTCCTCATGCTCTTTCTTCTGTACTTTCTTCTGTATTTCCTCCTGCTCTTTCTCTTTATCTGTTTCGAGAATATTTGATGCAGCAGGAGGCTTGTCGATGAGTCATTGTTCAAGCTCGCTTGATTGTGTTTTTGGGGCAGTAGCTAGTAAAACCAGAGGCAAAGTTTGCAACCTCTGCTCTCTGAGTTTATTGAATTCTACTAACCCTTCGTCGTTATATCTCATTTTGGCCAGTGCTTGGACCTGGAATAATGACTCTGCCGAAGAAAATAGGTCATCAAAATCATCTTCCTTGTTATCAAACTTTGTAAGTTTGGCCTATTCTAGCACATTGTAAATGACTTTCCTTGGGTCAAATCGCCTATTAGGAATAGTGGCAAGATTCAGCATATTTATATTTTCTGCTTCCTTTTCTACATGCTTATAGTCATGCAATGTATAAACACCGCATCTTAGAGGAAAAGGAGGCCAAACCTGCTTTTTTGAAGTCCTCAGAGTCTTGGTTGCTCCTGCGGACATAATCTGATAGGCTAATTCTCGGGCCAACAACTTGTCGGGTATGTACAGGGGAAGGACATGAGGCCTGGCAAGGCTGCCAAAAACTCTTATGTATGTGAATTTATCCTCCCCAAACCAGTTTTCTAGAGTGGTTAGGTCAATTTCTGCTTGTGAAGAAATCTTAGGGGCAGGTTTGTCAAAAATGGCACGGTAAATGGGCAACATAAAACCATTACAAATTTGATACAGGTGGTCCTTATAGTGTGCTTTCCACAACTTCTAGTGATAAATGTGAATCGGCATGGGGTCTTGTGGAGTCCATCTCCACCCCAACACAGGAAATTCAGAGCTCAAACAAAGAGTATCTAAAATATGAGCACTAAAAGAAAACAGAGGAATAGACCTATCGGTGACGTGAGTTTTATTTCTAAACTCAAGAATAGCAGTGGATAACTTATCTGATAATATATTTCCCCAATCCATTATCTCACTATTGATTGTCGCTTCCATTAAAGGAACCATTTCAATGATGAATTTTGCAGAATCACGTAATCCCCAAATCCTACACATCATCGCTATGACGTAACAGTAAGGAGAACATAATGAATCGACAGAGTACTTACCCGAAGATTCATGTTTGTGCCTTGCTGGGTTCTGTCTCCATTCCCGAATAGGGGCTGATTCGGTTTCATTCTCACTTGTGAACTTCTCTAGAAATTCTTTATTGTATTTCTTTTGTGGTTCTGGAAAGTGATACATTTTCCTCAAATCATCAGGTTGGAATGAGCCGAAGACTCTCCTGTCGACTGTGCAAAATGTTCTATTCATAACAGGAATTTCCTCTACTGCCCACCACATTACATCTGTATATGGAAGAATTTTCTCTCGAGCTTCTATTCTATGTAGATAGGAGTTGGCTAAATCCTTTAGGGATGCTTCTGACTTTCTAGTTGAATCTACAGTAGCTTGCACCGATACCGTTTCAGGCTCTTCAACTTGAATTAGATTATAGATGCTTTTCTAGCTAGTGTTGCTGAGGGCAAGACAGGTAGTGTCTGAAATCAACCCTTTCTTGCTTGATCCTGGATCAATGGTAGATTGCCCTGTTACTGCGGGAGCTGAAGCTGCCGCAAATCTCTTGGAATAAAAATGAACGTAATGCAGAGAATAGGTGGTGCGAGCCAATATGAAAGAGTTATATCAATTAACGAATAATGAGGGATTAAAATAGTACTGCCACAGATACAATCTCAGGGGAGATCTCGGCATAACTTCTCCATTAATTGGCCACTTTAACCTATCAATCATTTTAAATACCCATCATATTGTTTATTCGCTAAATAATTCATTCAAGCGTGACTTTGATTTTTTGGCAGATAATCACAAGTGAATCGCTATCAGGAACGGGAAGGCTTTTAATAATAATCTAAAATAATATACCCAAGCCTTTTCAATCTATTTTTAAATTCGCGCTTAGCTTTATCGCAATCGGAATCAGAGAAATTCTTGGGTGGTAATATTTGTGTCATTGCAAAATCCCCGATCCCCGATCGCGATACACCTTATCACATCAGGAGTTTTATAAAAGTGTCTTTAACGTGTGTGCGCTACATTCCCCGATTGCTGATAGAGATATCACATCAGAGAAAAATGGGAGGCCCTTTTGTTACACTTACTTTTCTTTCCTGATATCTGATAGTTATTCACTTTTCGAATCGGGGTAAACTAATGGGTCTTTGCGTTAAGCATCCCTTGTTGTTGTGATATGTGATCTTTCGATCACTTTATCGCAATAATAAAGAATTATATATTTATTTCATAAGACCGATTTATATTCGTTCAAAAGGTTTATAATGTATTGTTTCTTTCAGACCTTTTGATGAAGGATGAGTTGATACCAATTTTATTCACACATATATGAAGAGGGACGCATTTCATATTATAGTTAAAAATAAAAAAATTATGAAATGGGGGGTTGTTGTACAGCACAACAGAACCTTAGAATTTGTGAACTCAAAGAAGATCGGGTACGATTGAGGAAGGAAATCATGTTGAAGGATGTTGAGATCAAAAGGCTGGAAAACGATGTCACACAAGCATATCTTGTCGATAAACCAAGGATGAAAAGGCAAGATATGGATGGTCATACCACTACATTAGAAGATTGTCTCTAAGAATTTATGACTCTGCTACCATGGCTGAGACTGCACCTTACCAAACACAGTAACAAGGGGAGCACACCACATAAGGTAGAACATGCGGTGCTAGCTTTTTCAAGGACAAGTGAGGAGTTTCCACAGGCTATGCTAGAAGGCGAGTTGAAGTCTCCCACAGGTGGTGCGACCACCTGACTAGCTGTAGGGATCACAATCTCAGCGCCCTAGATAGTTGAAAGAGAGTGTAGGACTCTAAAAGAGTCTGTTTGGGAGATGCGCAGTAAAGGAGGTGCACATAGAATTAGTATGGTACAAGGTTCACGACCGTGCACGAGGGGTTTTGCTATTGTGCAGGTCAACTAGGAAGTAACTGTTGACGTCAATGTTCATGATGAGATGTCTAATTTAAGGCTGGGCTACTCCACCTACTATGGATTCTGCATTTTCATCGTGCATCTATCATGATCTTTGTCATCAAGCAGCTGATTTTCTTGGTGCACGATGGGTACTTATGTTTGGAGGAGCCTATTCCCATCATGACGGAGCCTATCCACAGGATTTCTCAGCTTATCTGTAAAGGAAAGGACCCCACAAAGATAGTTGGCAAAAGCGAAGATTTGGCACTCACAGAGGCCATGAAGAAGAATTAAAAATTGGAAAAGAAGAAGAGAGGCTATGTAATCAGTAGCATTAAAGACAAAGGGTGTGCATAGCCAACCATCTATTGGCCGAGAAGGTGGTGAGAAAATGTCATGGAGACAAGGTACCAACTCCAGTCATTTCACTGGAAAAACGATGCATAGAGGGGGTTCAATTCAACTAGGTTGAATTCCTCTATGAATAATTCCTAACAAACTACAAGGAAGATCAAGAGTAGGGAAAGACCTTCCACTATGTGTGGTTTCTCTTGTCTATCTTACTAGTGACAAGGGAATTGCCTAAGGACAGTCAGTTCTCTCATATTGAATAGGACTTAACAAAGGCTGCAAAATATGCATCGCTCTGGGCTATGAAGGATGCCATGCGGATCCACGAGACTAAGATCTTCTAGGTGCTCATGGAGGTGAGCATCCAGATGTGGATTAACAGAAGGCCACGCCTATCCCCCATAGTGTAAAATACTCTACAAAGCTTTGCAAACTTCAAGGTAGATATGCACAATGTGTATATCAAGGTGCGTAAGGATCCGATGCAGAACTGGACCAAGCTTCCTTTCATCACAATTGATGTTGCCATCTTCTCTATGCTTGACTCATGGCCTCCCGAGTGTCATGCTTCAGATCTGGCAAATCATGATAGAACAATGGCACAAAAGTAGAAGGATGCCACCATGTTGTGAATCAACCAGTTGGCCCAACAAAAGCACAACGAATAGTTGGCCGTAGAGGTAAGAGTTGCCCCTGAGGTAGTGAAGGCAGCTGCAGAATAGGCCAAGGTCGCCAAAAAAGTAGCAGCAACACAGGAAACATGGGCCACCATGACACAGGAGGAAGGAGGCCCAAACTTGACCACAGAAAAAGGAGAATAGGACATAGTAGAAGGCATAGACCCAAGCACAACATCTACACAGCTGAAATAGTCGTGCGGTATGGAAAGAGAAGGCCGATGAAAGAAGACCAAGGATTCCAAAACAGATAGTGAACTAATTACATTGACAGAGGGTGACCTCTATGACATCGGTGACACAGTTCATGAGGTCGCCCAAGAAGCGCTCTAGGAATATATGGTTTAGCAATGAATGTCTTCGGGGCCTCAAGGGCACAATTGTAGGAACTTTAGGTGTGGGCCCCACAGGAAGGAACAGTAGCCACCTACGGTGCCGTAGGTACATCAATAATGGAGCAACTACTGTGGGAGAAAATGGCCAACACCATAGTGCTACCAGAAGGAGCACTAATAGTGGAAAGCAAGGAGGACAGAGCCACGGTGGGCAGGATCAAGGGACTTGGCCTAAACTTGGTTTCCCTTCCACAGGATACATTATATCAGCTGCAAGATGGAGTGATAGCATAACTTTGCACTAGGGAACGACGAGCAATACAGATGCTCAGTGAACAGATAATTAACATTGAGAAACTTAGTCTACAACGCGATTAAGTTCTTGTGTAGAATCAAAAGCTGGATCAAATGGTAGAGGAAGCATGTTGCCGCGTCCCAAAGCTGGAAATTGCGACAGGCCTACTAGTTGGAGTGAGAATCCACAAATTAGCTAGTGGATTCCACGAGGCAAAGGAGGAAGCAACGAAGGTACAACTGACCTCAACCTTCAGATTGTCGAGCTGTGATTAGAGGCGCATCCCTCTACACCCCCGAGAGTTAGGGAACAATGCACTGGCGCTATTCAAAAAGGGCTGGAGGAAATCAGACAGGAAGTACAAAACTGCACCACTATGTTGGAAGAATCCTTCATAGTCCTCACTTCATTATAGGAAGACTCCAACATACAACGCCTAGAAACAGAGGCACGGGAGCTTCAGGTGCAGTATGACTATGTGCGCAAAATGGTGCATACAGTTTTCTTGACCCAGTGGCTTGCGAAGCTACAACAAGAAAAGGCGTTGAAGAAACAAGTGGATGTCGCGTGGAAGAAAGAGGCAGTCCTTAAAGTGCACATCCAACCTTGAATTGATGATGCCTTCCTCATCACTACAAACATCGAAGTAAATATTGCACAGATGAAGGTGATGCATGCCTTAAGACAGGGATTTTCCCCTGATAGTGAGAATTTTGCTTAAAGAGTGGAGCAGATCCAACAGACTATAGAACAGTGCACTGTGGACCTTCGCGCAACACAATATCAGTTGCAAGGGCTCTGTGCCAAGATCGCTGCACCAATAGAGTGACTCGAGATGAGTCACGATGATTGTGTTGGGGGCTTGTTGGGCATGGAATCCCCCCACAATAGATTTTGGGGCTCAAAGCCCAAGTTTTGGTCAAAGGTGTTGTAAAACTCCGTGAATTCCAGACGCAGAGCACGAAGTAGAGGTTAAGTCATAGGGCTGTCCACCCTAAAATAATGTAATATAATGTGAAGTCATGTCTGCATGCCCATGGTCCGTAAACCATGGGATTGTATAAATAGAGCGAGGCTCTAAGTTGTAAAGGTATTTAATGAGAGTGAGTAGCGAAGGAATGGTTCAAGCTTAGAGTAAAATTCTAAGTGTCTTGGGTTGTAGTAATAGGTGGAGGCTCTGCAGCTGAGTGTGCAGAGGCCTAATAGAGTCTACAGCTAAGTGCGTGGACCCTTGCAGCTGAGTAAGTGGGGTAGAGTTGAGTATGTAATCAAGACAAAAAGCTAATAAAGATAATTTTATCCTAATTCTATGCATCTAGTCTTAAACCATTATTATGCTGTTATGTATTACTCTTACTTTGTTTATTTACTACGCGTAGTTGAGTAAATGCTTGTATGGTTCAGAATACTTATATATGAAAATAATATAAGTAATCATCTAACAGTGCATAATTAGGAAAGACTTGGGTTAACAAGGGCCGCACTATGAATAGGACTGTGCAAAGAAAGCATCGCAGGCTAGGAGGTGCCCTTTAGTGCGCGTAGCATAGTGAGTGCGAAGGGTGGACCGCGTACCAATCCGAACATATCAGACATCCCCAGGGTGCATAAACCTAGTTCTATCACCCTCCCATACTACTTCAGGTGAGACCTTAGTCCACGCTCCGCGGACTATTGCTGAATGGGCCAGTAGTGCTAGGATTTGCTTGGCTAAATCACCTCTGAACCTGGCTTAGGCCCACTAAGCCAACAACTTGTGATGAACTTGAACTGTGATCAAACAATTAGCATAATTCGATGACATGACAACATACACTACCAAAACAACAAGAAATAATTTCCCTCTATATGACTTTCTCATGACAAGAAGTGACAATTGTGACACTTGAGATAGATTTTAGGATGACCATGATGACACTTATGTAAGAGTGCTCAAAACTTTGTGTATGAGTGCGATAGGAATTTGCAAGACTGCGAAAACTTGTATACACAATGAAAAACCTTCAAAACCACCAGAAAAGGTTTTCATATATGACATATCACTCAAAACATGGAAAAAGATGACAATTACTCCAACAATAAAAAGGGTTCAAAGGACGGGGAAATCTCATGAAATGAGCTTAAGTGTTTGCAAAAATCAAGGGAAACACCAAGGAAGGCTTTGAAATTTGAGTGCAAGCCAAAATTTTGGAGGGTGTTGTAGCCGCTATAACACTTGGTGACACACTAGTGAATTTCGGCTTCTCTGTCTTGGTTAATTTCTTTTGTGCAAGGTCTTGGTACTTCAGGGAGTATTGATTCATTGTGCATATTACATTACCTACCCCACCTACCCCATAGGAAGACATGGTCCCCTCTATACCTTCTCAATTGAACACAACATAAGATTCAACACAATCACAATGTTTCAAGTTGGGAAGGGTAGTTTAGCTCACGAGCCTAATATTTTTATAGCATAGTTTTTCATCTCTGGTGTTGCTCTACTGCCAACGGGCCTGGACAGTACCTCAACGGAGTCACGTAGGAACACAAACATGGTTTTGACCTTTTCTAGGTCCACCTTGATCCCACTTTTAGAGATTATGTGTCCTAGGAGATTACCTTTTGACAATTTGTTGATGGTGCTGGACCTGCCAACATTCAAGGGATCTCCATGGTATGAAGTCCAAACTAGACCACACTGTTTGGTGTGGGAGTCCCATCCAATATGATGGCTCAGTTGCCATTATCTTAAAGTTTTGCCTTAGCTCTTTCTTGTCATCACATGGGAGCGGTATGCTTTGTCTTCGAACATCGAGGTTCACATGCCTAGGGAGTTCTTACTATTACTTGTGTGAAGGTTCTTTCATTGTAGAGGGAGAGGTGGAAGCGAGTCTCAAGTCGAAAGGGAATAGTCCCAAATCTGTCAGAGACACATAACACAACAGGACATGCATAGCAACCAGTGGAATATTCCACATGGATCTAGAACTCACAAACACACAGTGAACATATAACACGTACAACACCCAGTAGAGTAGTCCACATGACTACGACAGTCGTTATAACAAGTTTATGTGAATAGTTATGTCGAATGTTTGGTGGGATAGCCCACATGGCGAGACATTGTTAACAACTTATACAACACACTTTTGTAAGCATATATATTAGAAGAACTGAAATAGCTCAATTGTTTTAACACAAGTTAAAGAAACATGCATTACAAGTGTCCAAAGAATAGTCTTATAAACAAATAAAATACATGTGTGAAGACGAGTTGGCCTATTATCAGGCTTTTTAATTAAGTGAAAGTTCCAAGAAACATAGGTACACCATACATCACTAACCATGATAGCGAGGTGTTGGAACCACTGCTCGCTCCTCAAAGAAAAGACTATAGACTCTCAAGCCTATGTGGGAGGATCCAAGGTGAAAATTATTTTTCATTTACAAATGAGGGGTATTTATAAACAAGGGTAAAACTAGGCCTTATGACTATTCAACTTCCCTCATGAATGTTTGACTTACATGACTCTTCAACTTTACATTACTCTTCAGATTTACATGTGGTTCTCTTTGACTTCCACGCTATATTACATTGATTACAAAAGTATGGCCCACGATAGTGATGGGCTGAGATGAATCATGACATGACTTAACACAATAGAGTTGGTATGAGCATGCTGTTGGTGGTGTCCATGTCAAGCTGTAGTCCCGCTGAGTGATGTATGTGCTCTTGGTGTATCATAGCTTTGCTTCCACATGGAAAGGTGTGTAGAGTCTTTGATGGTCTTGGTGTTCACTTTATGTCGCACATGCATGTCTCTCCTTCTCTTATACTTTGTCATGCTCCATGTGTTAGTCCATTCATGAATGGATATCCTCACATCCACTCCTTATTCATCATGTTCGTCATTGCCATGTCTAATCCATGTACCTATATCTACAATCACTCATGACAAGATGACATCAAATCCAAAAATCTCCTAGTCAACTATGATGCATTTTTCTTTTCTTTTGGATGCAAGTGACTTAGAGAGAGGACAAGGCTCTCAAACTGCGTAGAGCATATTTCAAGCTGGGATGCGAGCTCCAACGATTGCTCATGAAAATTGCATGAAATTCACTAGGGGGTTGAGATAGGCATCTCGGATCAACAGTGACTGTCTGCGGGATCTTTCTTGGCATAAGGGAAAATTTTCGCAACTTTTTCAAGGAGACAGTGCAGGCAGTAGAGGGAGACTGTTGGCAAAAATTTCACAATTTCTCTGGGGAACTGGCCATAGGTTGCGGGAGGCTATTGCAAAGATTGCACAATTTCTCTGGGGAGCTGGCGGCAGGCTTCAGGAGGATGTTGGAAAAAACTGCAAAGAGTTGGGAGGTTGGCCTACTAAACATCCCTATGAAATTTGTGAGTTGAGTGGGATGATGGGTAGCTAGGAGACTGCTCATGAAAGCTACATAGTTTTTAGGAGGAGTAGTAGGTAGGCTGACATCCACTGCTGGAAAAGCTACACATTTTGTATGGGCAGTGTAGTGATAGGAAACAGTTGTTTGTCTGGCATGTCTACGCAGTTTATTTAGCTAGCAAAAGAGGGCATTCTTGGCAACTTTTGTGCAATTTTTTGGAGGAGTGATGCCCAGGGTCACTACCCAGTCAAATATTCAGTAATTCCACCATTTTCTCAACCCCAAAATTTCCATCAACCCGACTTTAATGCGCTTCCCAAATCATCTTCGCACACTTTCTTGAAGGAACACAAAGGTGTCCCAGATGGAATAATAGAGCATCCTGGAGGTAAAATTTTGGAATTTTTTACCCTCCAAGAGCATATGGTATGTGTGGCTGAATTCTGGGTTGCTTTTGTAGAGAAGTGGCCAATGAGAAGTCTTGTGCCCACAAGAGTTGAGTACGGTGGTTAATGCCATGATCGGTGGTTGGTTGAGATGGTCTGCAACATTATTTGTTCTACCCTTCTTGTAATTGTAATTCAAATGGAACTATTGCAGGCATGTGGACCACTTCTGATGATGATCATTATGTAACTTTCCTTGTGTATGTATGAATTGCATCGGTCGGTGGTCTGTGTAGATAACTGTTTCCTTTCCCAAAATGTAATTCTTCCATTATCGATAGGCCTGAACAATGGAATACATATCCTTTTCATAAGTGGAATACGTTTGTATTGTGTATTAAACTGTCTCACTATGATATGCCACTGGATTCCCATGTTGAGCAAGGACTGCCCCAATAGCATAGTCAGAGGCATTTGTCTCAATCTCAAATGGTTGTTGCAAGTCTCATCATGTGAGCAGTAGTGCACAGGAGAGGTGATGTTTCAACCCTGAAAATTCCTTCTGTTGATATTTAGACTAAAAGAATTTTTCTTTCACTACTTTGATGACTTGACTCAAGGGCCAAGTGATATGAGATAACCCCAACATGAACCTACGATAGAAATTGGCAAGACCTAGAATGTTGTGGAGCTCTATTAGAGTAGTTGGGGCTGGCCAATCCCAAATGACTTGGATCTTTGCTAGATCCACAAGTACCTACCTCTCATCAATAATGTATCTTAGATATTGAACCCGAGTCATGCCAAAAGTGCATTTCTCCAAATTGGCACACAGCTTGTGTTTTTCCAGTGTTTGGAGAACCTGTTGTATGTGGTGGAGGTGGTATTCCCAACTCTGGCTAAAGACTAGGATGTCATCCAAGTATGCCACTACAAATTAGTTAGTGAATGACTGCATGATGTCATCCATTAGCCTCATGAAGGTTGCAGGAGCATTCGTCAACCCGAAAGACATAACCAACCATTCGAAAATGCCCTCCTTGGCTTTGAAGGTAGTTTTCATGTTGACAAGGTTGATCCTCTCTATGGACAGAGACGATCCCTCTAGCCCAATGAGTGGGTCTAGCAACTGAAGTGGCAATCAACTAGACATCTTCCTAGGTTATAATTGAAAATAATAATGAAAGAGATGAGCTACCTTGTTCTAATGTTATTTCGATTTCCTTTGTTGAGGGTCTCGAACCACTTGTGTCACAGACTTGTTCTTGCTTCTCTCAGTGTTTGTGTACCTACACAAGTGATCAAGAGACAATAAAGCATGCCAAAAATAATAGAAAATACAATAATAACCTACTTAAATCATCAAGGAATGTCAAGCTAAATAATACATAAACATATGTATTTTGGGAAGATGAACTAGTAGTTATATATTATTAAGAAATAAAGGGAAGCTTATAACCAAAGCCTTCATGTTGAAAAGCTCTCCTTGAGTGGAAATTGAAGTCCAAGCCAATAACTCTCCAAGAACTCCTTCTCCAAGTCTAACAAATAGCCTCAAGGCACAAGCTTAGCATTAGGGTGAAAATAAACATATAGCAACCATTTGGGAATGGGAGAAGATGAATTTACAGGCTGGGAGAGGGAGTTAGGACTTCTCCAAACATAGGATTAGGCCTTCATCTCAAGGAGGTAGCTCATAGGGATAAGAAAAAGAGGCCAATATGAGAGGAATCGACTTCATCTATGTGAAACAACCTCTAGCTCGCCGCTCTGGAAGATTCTATATCATGAATATTCTCATCCTCTTTAGGAAATTACCTTTTTGAGATCATCATGGGTATGAAAGGCAACAAAGTGATGCCATTGTTGGTCAAGAACAGTGCCACATGCGACCATCATTTTTCAAAGCCTTATAAGAGTGATGATCCTCATTTTAGGTTTCTAAGGGCTATTTCTTTAGGGAAAGCTCAAGGCATTTTCCAAAAAAAGTCTTAGGTGGAATTTGAGTTGTATACATGGATGGATATGGATGATCACCAATATTGCAGCAAGAATGTTGCAACTCTTGGGCTACCAACTTTACTTTATCAACCTGGGGTCTGCACAAACTTGGAGGTGACAGTGATGTATATACAAGTAAAAGTGATTGTTTTGCCTTTTGTCATTGTTCAGCTTGTGAGAGATCACTAGGGTTTTCAAGCCAGACTTCTATGGATTCAGAAGAAGCTTGGTTCCTTGATGAAAGAAATAAAAATCTACTTTAAGAGAAAACTAATCTACTGCAATAATGAAAGGGACCAAAACTCAATAGTAAGGAACACTATTTCCTAATTAAATTCTAAGATCTATGCTTTGCAATGATGCTAAATTCACATGAAAAAAATGATACTATCTTAAGCATGGAAGCTGAAAACATCAAACACAAATTTTATGCATGTAAAAGACTGTAATATTTTTTTTTTCTTTTGATGCTTTTCATGAAAAATCAAGTATGCAAACTAATCTCTTTTGGTGATGTGGAAGGTGTTTTGCACTCAAAATTGTCACGTTGACATTCTACAATCTCTGTGAGTCCATTACCACTCATACTTTCCTCATTTTCAAGTCTTGAGCCTCAGTTCCTCATATCAAACCTTGAAAATAAGAGAAAGTCCTCAAAAGTCTCTAAAAATCTGGTTCCACACTCTCTCTTTGCATTACCTGTGGTCCCACACCTAATGCTCATGTCTCCTGCGCACTTGACCGCTCTGTCTCTATGTTATGGGTGCAGACCCCTGTAAAAGTTAAAAAGGTGTGAGTATATTCTAAAAACTCACTTTCAGTCATTTCTAGAAGCTTCTAGAAGGAACCTTTAGGTGGCAAGTTCGCTCTCTTAACATTCATGCATCCTATACCTTAAGGAGCTAACCCCTTGATGTGAGGAGCTTATCCCTTTGAAGGAGGATTCTATCCCTTCATAGATGGACCTGTAACCTCCTCCTCTGCACTATAAGATGAAGCATTGGGCTGGTTACTAAAGAGGTTGAAAGCTTAATATTTTTGAGGTGAAATGTTGCTGGAACATAGTCTTCTTAGTTGATTTTTTATGAGGGGAGATTACATACCTCTATAATCTTATTTGGAAGAGTGCAAGGCTTGTCAAAGTAAAGGAAATTCCTATTTCAGACCCTAGGAAGAGCTTGTTCAACATCAAGGCTGAAAACGTTGTAAGCTTCTCCTACTTCAAAGTTAATACAAATAAGTTTGTTTTTCTCAATAAGCTGTTGATTTATGGTTTATTTTATGGATTCCTTGATCACAGGTGCCATTTGATGTTTGCTTGTTTATGATTGCAGGTTCTCAAAGGTAACTCTTTCGAAGAATTGGAGGATGGCTACTATGAACAAGTGTTGGATCTGAGGTAGGGTCTTAACACCTCTATAGTATCTATTCATAAATCGCATATGTCTAGAGAAAGATAGATTTGTTTGTCTGTTTGTTGCTAGACTAGCTTTTGATACTAGGGAGATCGGTCTTGTCAGCAAGATCGATTTATCTAGCCAACAAATTGGCGACTCCACTGGGGAAGGATTTTGGTTTTTCTTTGTCTTTTATTTGAGAAACTTGTTTTCGTTTCTAGTTTTTGATTGATATATGTTGGCTTGGGTAGTTTTTAGCATCTAGATTCTTTTCTTCTTCCAAGTTTTTAGGGGACTACACTTTATATTTATAGACAGTGCGGGCATATCCGCATGTTTCCTTTAGTGAACAGAGTGGGACCACACCTGGTTCTTCTGGAAGCCTGCAGACCCTATAATTTGTTTTTGAAAAACCTAAAATATTTTCTTCCAGTTAAGTTTAAGTTTCATTTGGGGTTTTTACTATCTGCCTAGATCTGCATCTTTCCTATCAAAACTCTCTTGTGAGTGAGTTCCAATGGTGTTTTTGTTTTAGATGATTTTCTAGAAGTTTTTCATGCCTGGATTGGTTTTCTCTTGGTCTCTGTAGTGAATCAAAGATTGGAAGCTTGAGAAACCTTAGATCACCTTGGTGTCTTTTTGTCTTCTTGATAAGTTTGACTTGGTTGTGAAATCTATCATTTGCAAGAAATAGATTTAGTTTTCTCCTTGCAAATCTTTGAACAAACTTTGTTATAAGTTTTGAATTTCATTTTTAAAAAAGAAAACACATCTGGATGTT
The DNA here is from genome assembly GCA_000404065.3 of Pinus taeda. Classification (NCBI taxonomy): domain Eukaryota; kingdom Viridiplantae; phylum Streptophyta; class Pinopsida; order Pinales; family Pinaceae; genus Pinus; species Pinus taeda. Next base: position 30,133 of record APFE031017876.1, read on the forward strand.
TTTCGTTGATTTGTTATTCTGAACAAATGAATCGTTAGTTTACTGAACAACTAAGTAAAATGTCCTAAAAAAGAATTGAATCTTTTTTTTCAATTTAGGTTTTTAAAAGTTTTTAGATCTCAAGATTAGTTTTTGTAGTTTTGAGTGTTTTTTAGAACTTGTAGATCTCTTTTGAAGCAAATTGTTTTTTGTAGTTTCGAGTTTTAAAAAGAGAAAGGGACTTTTTGTGAGCATTAATTAGTAGTCTCGTTTTGAGTTCTTATTGAAAAAGACAAAAATATTTTCTTTTTTATTTCCATGTTGAAAGAAAGAATTGTTTCTTAAAAGAATTGCATTCTCAAACTCTTTCTTTTAGATAGAATTTCATTGAAAGAAAAACGAATTACTTATCATTTTAGGTGCATATTTTTAGTATTTTTGGAGTCGAGTCTTCATACCATTAAAGTTTCATTTCCGTACCTATTGAATTAAAGGACAACCCATAAAAGAAATGCTTAATTAAAATTGATCTAGTAATCTTTTCTATTTCTAGGGCTCTTATCACCAATATAGCTTAGGCTAGTATCTTGGAGTAGGGAGTAATTAACTCTCCAAGATAGTTCAAACAAACAAGTAGCTACATCTCGTGGTAGGAAATAAATCCAATTGTAATTGATACATACTGGGAAGCTTCTCTTAAAGGAGTCAATCACGAGATCATGTCCGAACCTTTGAGACACTCAAGTCTGTTTCATTGGGAAAGATAGAAGATTTGCACATATTATAAACGGTAAGCCTCAGATTAACCATTGTCGAGGAGCTTGGGGTCACTTGTTGGTAAACCTTAGATTTATCATGTCGAGGAGCCTTCAAGGGGATTTAGCTTTGTTACTCTGTCGTTGCGTGTAGACCGAATCGTAGACTGTTCCCCCAGTTGTATTTGCTGTTGTTGGTAACCTTAGTGTCCATAAACTTAAGATTATTTCCTAAGGTGATAGTGAAGGACGGGTCTCACTGTACCTGGAATAGATGCTGACTATACTCACTTGGACTCTCTAGGGTGTTCTCTTCACTCGAGATGGTTTTGTGAATAAGCTTGTGCCAGTCTGTTTCATTAAGCAGGTTGTCGGGGTAACTGTTCCAACTGCCCTTTCTGTATTAAAATTCTACGACGTTGGATTTCATCACCAACTAGTGTTTTTAGTACAGGAAGTTACTGTTTGTGTGGTTTGAAATCTTAGATTTTTTAGGCGTGTGATTCAAGTATTTGTTTCTTTAGAGACTTTATGTGATTTTATTGAAATTTTGTTTGTTTACATGTGATTAATTAAATATTTAATCGTGCCTGAATTACTGAGACAATCTCGTAGACTTCAGGGGAAACCTCCTGAGTACACACCAAGTCAGCTTGAAGGGCTACAAGCTCTTGTATCACCTAGTGATAGTAGATTTGGATCACCAGAAGCTGGAGAGTCATCTTTAATTGTTCATCCTGATTATCAAATACAAGCAACAGAGTATATTCAAGAGCCAATTTCATTTTTCGAAGTTACTGGTAGTATTTCTCCTTCCAATGAATTAGCTGAAGAACCTGAAATTTTTGAGCCTAAAAATGAACCTACTGCTACTCCAACTTCAGGATTTGCTTCTCCAACTTATAGTGGTCCTAGTTCACCCAGAGTAGCGAACATCATTACTGAAAATCTTCCTTCTAGCCTCATTTCTATTGAAGAACTTGTTAGTCCACACGAAGATGTAACTCTTCTTGAAAACCAACCAACTTTAACGAACTTTAAATATTAGGGAGCGTGAATCAACTTTCTATAGTCCTTTTAGGAGTGATGATTGGTACATATCATTGACAAATTTTTTAGAAAACCCAGGTCTTAGTTTTTCACCACCTCGAATTCCTTTTCATCCTACACCAAGAGCTTATTATCCTCCATCAATTATGTTAAGACAGTCATTTATGTTTTCCCAAACATCGGAAACATTTTTATATGGCGGTCCTTCTATTCTTTCGGGGTACTAGTCACTCACTAGTACTTTTTCAGGAGCATCTCCTCAACCAATTGAACATGAGTTATCAATTGGTAAAAATGGAACTCAAGCGTTGAACACAGAAGAAATCCTTATGATGTCTGGTAATATTCCAAATCCTCAACCTCAAGGTAGTTAGTTACCGCCTAGGGGGAAACCTCAGGGTATCCGGTTACCACCTGGGGGGCAACCCCAAGGTAGTCAGTTACTGCCTGGGGGGCAACCTCAAGGTAGTCAATTACCACCTGGGGGGAAACCTCAAGGACAGTACATACCTCAAGGTCAAGCCCGGACTTAGTAGATACCTCAACGTCAACCCTGGGCTTAGTACATACCTCAAGGTCAACCCCAGACTCAGTACATACCTCAAGGTCAACCCTAGTTTCAATACATACCTCAAGGTCAGCCCCAGTTTCAGTACATGCCTTAGGGTTATCAACCTCAAGGTCAATACCCAACTCAAGGTTTCCAACCACCTTGTAGTCAATCATTTATACAAGGAGCTAGAAATGCACCGATTAATTATCAGCTCTATGTTCAACCAGGTTATGGTCCTCCATATGCACAACCTTCTATCGGTCCATACCCTAGAATGAATATGGTGTTGGATCCATCTCAAACTCAACAGACTATGCAACCTAATGTGCAGTTATCAAGTCAACCTGGATAACCTTTGTTTCTGGTCCAACCCAGCAACCTGTCCAACCTAATGTTCAAACCTCTGCACCTAGTTTAGTTTAGCATCTTGGGCCTAGCTCACCTCAAAGTCTACCTCAAACTCTTGCTGCAACTTCTGTTCAACCTACCACACCTGTTTCTGGAGTATCTATAGCTCTGATTTCTACTATCACTGCATCAGTACAAACTCCTCAAGTCTTTGTACCACAGTCAGGACCTACAGTTCAGACTTCGGTCCAAATGCCTATAGGACAAGTTGGTCCAAGTACAGTTGTCACAAGTCAACTGCAATTCACTTATCAACCATACCAAAGACAGTATCAACTTGGTCCTACTATACAAAACCTAGTTTATCAGTATCAACCGTATCCTAGCTATACTTATCAATAGCCTCAACAACCCCAGTTTGGTCTGGTTAATCCTGGCTTCCCAGGAGGTTATAAAATTCCTAATGCAAATCCAATTCCAAGTTATCCTAGACATCCTCCTCATGGATCGGGTCTTGTTACTCAAGGTTTTCATGACCCTAACTGTCAGTTACCATTTATTGAAACTTTGGATTTACCTGATTTGTCACACCTTACGAACAATCTGATTTACTATCTTTAGTATTGGCCGCCAATGCCTAATAAGTTGCCTAGTGATATCCCAAAATTCGAGGGTAAGTCAGGAGAGGATCTGTCAAATCATGTGATAACTTATAACCTCTGGTGTGCATCTATTTCAATAATTGATGATTCAATTTGATTACATCTTTTTCAACGAACTCTCATTGGTCTTGCTGCCAAATGGTACATTGAGTTACCATGAGGCTCTTTTTATAATTTTAGTTAGTTAGCCACTTCTTTCTTAACACATTTTTAGTGCCTGTCAGATACGACAATGGCACGGAACTGTTAACTTCACTAAAAAAATCCACGTCAACATATGTTCTGATCATATTCATGAATGGTGACGTAGAAGATGTTTAGTGAAAGTTTTCATTCCGGATCAAATTTTAGCAGAATGGTTCATTAAATCATTAGTACCTAAAATCACTGAAGATGTAGCTAAGGTAGGAGTTGTCATTGAAGAACAAGTTATTGCTCAGGCTTAGTACCTTGACCTTGTCTATGCACAGTCAGGTACTTTACATGAAAAAATCCCTAATCTTCCAAAACACGATCAAATAACTGCAGCTCCTTCAGGGTTTCATGTCACTGATGGTATGATTGGTTCAGTTAGTACTAAAAGCAAGAATAAATCTTCAAAGAATTCTTCTCCTATAATAACTTTGCCTGATTACCCGAAAGGAGATTCTTCAATTGAAATTTCTACTGACATCCACGTCGTAGAATCATCTATGACCAAATAAAAATCTAGTGGTAAAAAGAAGGGGAAGAAGAAAAAAAAAAACTCAAAAGAGAAAAAAAAATAAAAATGAATCTATTGACGAAAAATTTAAACCTCGCTATCCTTGTTTCATTTGTGATGAGGATCATTTTACCAAAGACTTCCCACATCGAGTAGAGGTTTCGAAAA
>APFE031017876.1:52975-88536 GCA_000404065.3 Pinus taeda
ATGCTGGATAGCAGAATAAGGACCAGTGGAGTCAAAGTATGCTATTTTGGCTTGATAGTCTTGAGGTAAGGCCACTGGATTGGCAGGTAATTGCAGAGGTGCATATCTGGCCATATTTGCTGGGATCTGGGGGTTAAGTGGGACAACTGGGATAAGGGGAGCAGCAGGTACCACAGGGATGACAGGTAATGAGGGTATAATAGTGTGGGACAAGGGGATTTGAGTGGGAGAGGAAGGGATTGGTGGAGAACTTTGGGATGTTGATGGGGAACTTGGGGAATTAGGGGTAGAGCGGAATAGGACCTTGACTGGAGTTGGGATGGAGTCAGGAAACTCTAGCTGTGGACTGATATCAGCAAAATGATCTTGTGTCTGTTGGTTCCTAACAAATCTAGGGATGGTATTGGGGTTTTCGAAGATTGGGGGAGGGTTAGGGTTAGGATGTGCCCTTGTGTACCTGATATTCTTCTTGGGAGCCAGCTTCTAAGCTAGTCCTGTAAAATTTTTATGAAAATCTTGTGTTGCAAGGACTGGGCAGGAGCCCTAAAATCTGTGTATCTGTATGAAAGACAATTTTGAGTCAGCTCTACCTTAAGGTGTCTTGACTGGCATTCAGATTGTGAGTGCAATTTTCTTTATAGATATTCAGAGCTTTATACCCTGAGGGTCCCCAGCGGAGTCGCCATTTATGTTAACACCCAGGTTGTTCTCTTTGACTCCCAAGAGAATACGTCCGGGGTAACCACTAACCAATCTTTGGGCTGCAGCTTCTAGCCCAGCTGCAGTCAGAGAGGGCTCTCTCTATCAGGTTTGTCACTGCTTTCAGTGAGGGCTTTAGGCTAGTTATGAGATGAGTTTTGTAGTTGTTTTTGTGTATTTGGTTGGGAGGATGCTTCTGATTCCTTTAAAGTATATCAGCAGGGAAGATTAATCCATTGGGCAATGGGGTCTAGGACTGTTTTCTCTTGGAAAAATCTTGATTTCGGTGAGGAGGAAAGCTACAGGGCCTGTGTGCATTTCATGAGACAAACTGTAAATAGTGAGCATGAGGTGAATACAACTAGCAATGAGCAATTAAGATTTCTTTACTTAAGCTGTATATGAGTAGAAGAGGCTTGTTATCTAGGAGCAATGACTTGAATTCCTAAAACAACAATACACAGTGATGATATGGTTTTTAAAGGTAGCAGTTAAGAATTACACTTTAAATTCCTTATCAGAAGAAAACATATCAGATGGATTTGATTGAGCTTAGGGTAGTCAATGACTAAATCCTGAGACTATTCTTTTTCCTTACTATCTAGAGTTCAAACGTATAGAAAACATGAGAAACATATGGAATAACAGGAAACATATGTAAAACAAGGAGCCATGAGAAAACTTATTGAGCCATGTAATGAACAAGAATCCTGCAACTTTGAGCCACACACCATCAAGAGACTAAGAGACAATCCATCATTGAAGAAATCCCACTGCCTTTGTATTAAACTGTCTGAAAAGTTTACAATATCAGAGTTACAGAGAATATCTCAGAAGAAGTTCTTACATCCGGAGTCCAACCTCTCTAAACAAACGCGAGGGGGAATATATAGAAGTTTGCATACAAAAATATCTCAGGAATGAGGTCATCTGAGAGGAAAATATCTCTTACACTTGTATAGATAAAGCAGATGAGAAGTTATTACAAGTATAAATGATAGTAAAAGCCTTTAAATGCTGTCAGGATAGCTTTTTGCCCTTTGAGTACTGCGGACTTTAACTGCGCTGTTCTTCGTAAATGAAGCATTGAAGTGTTTTACTACTTCTGATTTTCTGTATCTTTCTTGACTCTGCCACCTGTACCTGCTGATGTTGCTTCTGATGCCGAGTACCTGTACTGAGTTGGCTCAGTGTCTTTATGCTGGCTGACATGGCTTTGTCCACCTGTACCTGTAATTTGGACTGTACTGCTGCAAAAACGTTTGCCTGCTCAGCCTTGGTTCAAAAGTAATTGTATTAAATCCTGCCAAGTGTTTGGAGGAGGGAGCTGGTGCCTCAAAATCGACCCTATGGTCTCATCAGCTTCTGTGTAATTATAGAAATCGGGAGGTTTATCAAATAAATGTGCTACCTCATTTTTAATAAAAAACAAAATTATCTAATTTATTAAAAAGTGCTTGTCCTGTTAGTGGGCCTGCAGTAGATGACCCAGGAGCCTCAGCAATCTGCATGGCTGAAAAAGTGCTTAATCTTTTGATGTACTTCTCATAAGAGAGAAGCTTTCCTGATTCTTCTAAGCTGGGGAGCCCTCTGTCCTGTAGGGCTGTAAACCTGTTCTGGAACTTGTGTATATCTGCTTGCATATCATGGACCTTTCTATCCAAGTTCTGAATTAGGTTTCTCATTGTTGTAGTCCTTTTGATTAAGGAAATGGTCTCAGTCCTGTTAGAAATTCCCATTTTTATTAGCTGAGAAGCATTCCTGTAGTTGAGGACTTCAATCATCTTGGGGGCAAGGTCAGCCATGTCTCCTAGAGCATTTCTTGCTCTATACAGTTCTTTCTTTGCCTTGCCAATGAGTCCTATCTGCTCATACATAGCATCAATGTACTCCCATTGGTTAGAGATTGATTGTCCAATGGCAGTCCATATCACCTGCTTGATTTCTGTTGTCACTTGATCAAAACTGAGCTGCTTTTCCAGCTCTGTGATTGTCTTCCTTAGGGATTTTACTTCCCTCTCCCTCTCAGCCACGTTTTGCTTAGATTTGTCATATTTTTCTTCTAACTTGGCTAAGCTTTCCTTGGCTTTATTGAGGTCTAACATTTGAGCCTCCAGTGCCTGAATTTCTTGTCTTAATTTCTGCATATCCAGGCTCTCGGCCTGCTCTTTAGCTGCTTCTGTGGTGGATGGCTCTGTTGTTGTAGCTGTAACTGTTACTGCTGCCTGCTTTGGGGGGATATCTTGTTTAGGAGTCTCCTCTAGATTTATTACCCCTGTGGGTGCTTTAGAGGACTGTCCTTGTTCTCCCCTCTGTGTAGCTGCTTCTAAGGTATTCTCAGTATCTTGCAGCCTTTGTTGGGTCTCCACCAGTTCTTTGTACAAAGTCATCAGTAGGTTAGTGATGTCCTTGTCTCTTCTTTGTTGGGCAACTTCATCTGTCTGCGGATGTATTGTTGGTGGGATTTTCATCTTCTTTTTTATGGCAGCTACATCTGCATCCCTCGGTTTAAGGACCTCCTGAATGGCCTTAACATCATTGGGATCATGCCCAAATTCTATGATGATGTCCTCCAGGGCCTTAATTCTATTGTCTTTGGCTTGAGAGGATGCCCTCTCCAACTCAAGCTGCGATGCTATGTTGTTTAAGCTGTTCTGCAGTTTATAGTTCACCAGGGTCTTGTCTGCCAAGGTGGCATAGACCATCTCACCCGCTTGTTTATGAAGCTCTATCTGGTCCATCGGGTGGATGTCTCTTGCAAGGACCTCTAGGTTTGTCCTTATGTAGTCTGCAGTTGATTGAGGCCGCTGCTCTGTGGGAGTAAAATGACTCATAGTCAATTTAGCCTCTTGTACATCATAGGCAGCCATGAGCCTCTGTTGATTTGAGGGGGCCATGTTCAGTAGATAGTTATATAACTTGATTTTTAGTGGCTCACTCCTCCTCTTAGCATCCTTGAAGAAGTCTTTGATGCCCGCAGATTTGCTTCTATCCTGCCCTGAGGAGCTGACCTCCCCCAGTGCTGTTCTGTCCTGTTCTTGTTGCATTGAGCTGGCAGAGGCCTCAAAGCTATGCATCTCCTCTTCCCCAAAGGGATTTAGCCTCTGCCTTTTCTCTGAACCTTCTGTGAGAGGGGTCTCCCTCTCCCTTTTCCTACTGATGTCCTCCCTTAGAGGGGTTTGGAGGACTGAAGGGTGAACCCTAGAATCTTGCCTAGGAGGTGCCATGCTAGTTGTTTTCTCTTGGGTAGCTGGATGGCCTTCTCCCTTTTGCTTTTCCTGATCCTGTTGATCAGTTTGTTGCTGATTTTGCTCCAAATCCTGCTGGCCCTGTTGGCCCTCTGTCTCTTCCATTACTTTGCCCTTTGCTTTGTCCTGCCCTTGCTTTGAAGTTTCTGCTGCCCCTCCTTGTGTTGCAGTTGAGGATGCTGGCACTGTTGTTTGAGGACTGGGCAAGGTAGGCACCTGAGAAGGACACTCTAAGTCAGCCATCTTCAATAAATGTCTCCTAGCCCTGTCATTTAGTTCTTCTTGGGTTAGGGGCTCTATTAAGGTGTTTTTCTGCCACTTTGGCTGGTTTGCATGTCTTGTTATGAGGATCATGCTGTGATGCTCATAACCGGCGAGTTTGTATTTCAATCTTCTTTTGGATATGAAACCATTGGGGTCATATGGTTTCCACAGGAAGCTCTGTGTTAGGCCCAGGCCATCCAACATTCTCTCTGCTTCCTTCCATCCTTCTCTCCTGTTTAGTACAATATGTCCAAGCTGGTTTTTCACTTTAAGTTGGGCCTTCTTACCCCTTCCTGAAAAATGAACTAGATCTACATAAGCAAACTGCCTGAAATACTCTAGGGCAAAGAGCCTCATAGGCACATACCTGGGCAGCCTGAATGGTCTAAGCTCACACCCATACATCCTGATTACTGTGTGATGCTGGTAAAAATACCAGTCCCCTATGCTGTAAGCAGAGGATAGTTGCAGTATCCTCTTCATTTCTTCAGTGAGCCTTGGAGGAGGTTCTGTCATAAGTAGGGACATGGCTGGATGGATGAAGTTATCTATGAACTCACAGTAGGTGTAAGGTGAGCCTCTATGAAAGATGGAGCTCCAATATACTACCGATCTTGGATTACCTGCTGCATCAGTCCTTTTGATTTCAAAGGAGAATTTTTCATGTTGGTGATATAGGATGAGATGATAGATATATGAGGAATATCTGAACAACCTCTCTCTAGGCAAATGCAGGAACTGCTCATGAATTTTGTCCGAGATATACGTGGCATAGTTGTAGCAGATAGGACCCTCCCAGGGACAAACCTTAACATCATAACCAGCACAGTTTCCTCTATATACTCCGTTGATTTGTATCCTAGAATTGAGCTCACCATATGGGCCAGGTCTAGCCCAAGTTGATTAAAATACCCATCAAAAATAGGAGGATGCAACACTGTATCTGGTTTGCTAACAAACAGCTGATTGAACCTTAGGATCTCTGCCTCTGTCAGTGTCTTGGTCCCTTGGTTGATTAAATCCAACAAGGATAAAGGAACCATTGTCTTGTCAGACTTGAACTGAACCATATCTCTGATGGCTTGAGGAGTGGTATAGAACACAACCTCACCTTAGGATTAACTACAGCCCTATGTGATGGCTCATATTGACTGGCACAAAGATAAATTAAATCAGGGAATTGCCTGACCAGAGGCATTTTAAAAGTTGGCAGGGCAGACTCCCAAATGCCCAAGATATCTGTTCCCTCTCTGTGTTTGGCCCTGAACTCATTTAATAATTGAAGATGAGGGGTGAGTCCTTCCCTGGAGTCTTCTGAGATCTGATAATCCAGATCTGCCAGGTCCTTCCAGTCCAACTCTCTCTAAGGAGCATTTAGAGGAGTGACATTGAGTATTTCAGGGGTCTCCATGTTTTATATATAGTGCCGCTCTGAAACAGTGAATTCTGATGGGGACCGAGTTTGACAGGGTTGGTGAACTGTCAGAATGACAATGCTAGGCCTTTTGGAAGGGTTTTGAGTAGTAGGAGGGCCTCCTTTATCAGTTTCAGGAGTTTATGCAGGAGACCGCGATTGCGCGACTCAGGGTAGGTTTTTCAGCAGAAAATGCAGTTCTCAGAGGTTTCCACTGTTAAATTTTGGTTCTGAATGGTTAATTGGGCAGAGTGTAGTTGGTTTGCTGGTGGAAATTTCAAATTCAACGGTTTTTAATGGCGGTTTTTACAACAAATTCATGAAAAACCAGTTCACAGGAGGACGAGGTCGAAATACCTGGTAACAGAGGTCTGGACTGAAGAATGCAGCTGGTTTAGCGCGTCGGGTGCGTCGAGAATGGTTGCAGGTTGGCTGATGGCTCGGCGTCGTAAATTTGCATGCAGCGGGCTTACACAGTATTTTTCAGAAAAATTACGAAAAATGGAAAAATTCGCAAAAATATGGCTTTTTGACCTTTTTGGCGCGCTTTGTGGATGACGTCATCATGGGGGCCCGGGTTGGGTGACGTCATCATGACGTCATCGGGTGACGTGGCGGTCAGCGGTAGGTCCACGGGGGCGGTGAGGTGGCGGACAGGTGGACGAATCAGAACGAGGTGAGAAGAACTGGCAATGACGTGCACGGCACCGGGACGCAATCGTGGACGGGACAGGTGTCGCCATATCGGAAGGGGTCCTGTACGTCGAACGGACTGTCAGGCATCGCTCCGATGCAATCAAACGATGACGCGTGCCCCTGTGCTGATGCTGGCCTGACGTAAGCGTCTGACAGATATCGGAAGGTATCTATCAGACACGTAAGGCCTTCCGATATGATAATGGCCGTGGATCTGGAGGCGGGCGATCAGACGGTCGTCGGGCGCCTAACCTGCGCGAACGGAAACAACGACTTTGGATAACGCGCAGACGTCGGGATCTCCCGAAATCAACCTCAGCCGTGGATCTGGACCGGGCGCGATCGGACGGCACTCGGACAAGCAACCTGCACGACAATAAGCACCAGGGCGGGCAATAAACAAATATTTCTTTATAAAACGTGCTTAATCGGCCAACCTTAGAAAACATACCATTTCGGGTTTATATAAAGTTTTGGACATGAAAATTTCCGAAGGCGGAAACTTTGGAAAAAGAGGGTTTAAACAGATTTATGAAATATGAACAGGTGAACGACCCCCGACCTTAGGATAAAGCGGGGAAGGGTGTTTTTACAAGGTTTTCCGCCCCTTGGGGTAATTTTATGGGTTTTTCAAGGTTTTTCAAGCTTTTCAAGGTTTTTCAAGGCAAAATGGCACTTTAGGTAGGGAAACTGGTCTCAGGGGAGCAAAAGGTGAGTCAGGGGTTCTTGACCTTGACCAGGTGTCAACTCAAGTCCCAGGGGGGAAATATTATGGCTATAGTGCCAGGGAGGGGATATTTATGCATTGTGGGGTTTATACACCATGGTGTTTATAATACTAGGGATAAAGGGGTATAGAGAGCTAAGTAGTAGAGTTAGTTGTTAATATGGAGGGAATCATATGAGTAAGGGCTAGATCAACCAAGTTTTCTCTAAAAATAACTTGAAATTAGGAGTAGTTCAAAATGAAAAGATTTTTGCACAAGAAATGTGGCTTCTCAAAGCCATAAGAATGTAAAACATTTGAATTTCTTATGCTTTGTGCAACTTGGGGAAAGGGTGTTAGTAATGAGTGACTTACAAATGAGAAACAAGGGAGTTAGTCATGCTCCGGAGTGCTGCTCTTCCTGTAGATGTTTCAGCAACTTTGATTTTGAAAGAGACACCATTTCTGCAACCCCATCTACCTACCCAACTAGTTTTCCTAGCATTTTTTGTTCCTTCTTGAAGGGTGCACTTGGACTTGCAAACCCTTTGAATGCCTTTTCTTTTATTGGCTTTTTTTCACATTTCCTATCTAATGCAACCCTTATTCCTTCCAAGGTCCCAGATTAGGCAGTTGGGAACCTTTGTTTCTCTACCTATCTATTGATTTGCCAAGATTAAACAGTTTGGACAGATATCATTCTCTATTCTAAAACAAAGAAATTGAAAACATGGCATGATCCAGATTAGACTGTCGGACCAGCCATCAAAATTGAGTTTTTATCAAAACTGATACAGACATTGCCTTCTCAGGGAAATATGAGATCTTTGCAATTGTCAAAGCAGAGCATATTTGGACCTTTGATATCCAATCATGAAAAATGAAACCTATTGGTATAGGTATCCAACAGGTGCGATGCCTTTGAGTCCCTTTGAAATTGCATATCATGCTGTACAGTCGTTTTCTAATTCTTGTTCTACCAAAACTGATCCAATGAATGTGGTCCATGGGGAATCACTTTCAATGTGAACCTCAGCTACAACAACACTTTCTGATCCTGTTCATACTGATGAGCAGATTCGTGAACTTTTGTCCATTGATGATTTACCATGCGAAGATCTTCATCACCGATCTTCGTTTTTACTTGGGATTGATCATTTTGAAAATGATTTTTCATCTATTTTTACTACAGATTATGTCAAAGAACTACATAATCCATTGCAACATTCTGACTTTGAGTTAAATTTGGGAAATATTTCTCAAACGGTTCCTATTGACATTTCAGTTAAGCCCAAAATTATTGAAAACATTCATATAGGTGCTTCTTGTACGGACAATGAAATCCAAATTTGTAAAGCCCTATTTCAAGAATTCCATCACGTGCTTGCCTAGTCATATGAAGAAATGCCAGGAATTTATCCATCGATTATTGTCCATGAAATTAAAACATCCCCGGATGCTAAACCTGTCCGGAAAAGTTTGCATCAGATACATACAAGAAAAGTTACTGCTATCAAAGCAGAAGTTGAGAAAGTACTTCATGCAAGTTTCATTTATACAATTCCTTTAATAGATTAGGTATCAAATATTGTTCTTGTTAATAAAAAACAAGGAATGATAAGAATATGTATCAACTATAGGGATATTAATTGAGCTTGTCGTAACGACAATTATCCAACTCCCTATATCGATCAAATTATTGATGATTGTGTTTGTAGTGAAATGTTCTCCTTTATGTATGGTTTTTCCGGTTACAATCAAATCAACATACTCCCTGCTGATCAACCTAAAACAACTTTCATTTGTCGATGGGGGACATTTTCTTATTACAAATTACCCTTTGGATTGAAGAACGATGGAGCAACTTTTCAAAGAGCTATGTCTTATGCATTTCATGACATCAAGCACATTGTTCAGCCTTGTCTCGATGATTTACCTGCCCATTCATTACGTAGAGTTTATCATCTCACTCATTTACAAGTTATCGAATTAAGTTGAATCCACACAAATGTGTATTATGCATAGAAATGGGTCGCTTACTGGGATTTGTCATTTCAAAAGCAGACATTCATGTTGATCCCTCGAAGGTTGAAGCTATTGTCAAATTACCTCCTCCTTCGACTCTTCGCCAACTCCAAAGTTTGCAAGGGAAAGAAAACTTTTTACATCGTTTCATTCCTAACAACTCCGAGATAATGAAAGGTTTTACCAGGTTGTTGAGATAGAATACTCCATTGTTTTGGAATAATATCACTGATAAATATTTTGATGCACTTAAACATGCATTAACCCATGCACTCTTACTGCATCCTCCCAAATACAACCAGGATTACTTTTTGTACCTCGCCACTTCTCATTCCACCATTGGGATGGTTTTAGTTCAGGAAGATGAATTCAACAATGAACATGTGATTTACTATCTTAGTCGCACTCTGCCTCCAACTGAGCTTAAATATTCGCATGTCGAGAAATTGACCTTGGCAGCGATTCAAGTTGTCCAAAGATTTCGACACTACATCTTATTAAGCAAAACCACGGTAATTTTTTACTATAACCCTATGATGTATATATTGACCAAACAATTGCTAGGGGCCAAGTATTCCAAATGGATAGTTATCCTATAGGAAATTGACTTGGAATTTGAAAGATCGAAGGCAAAGAAATCTTTGGTTTTTGCTGAATTGATGTATGATTTCTCACATACTGATATTGAAACTGTGGCAGAGCGGCCCATTGTGGATGAATCCTTGTTTCGTATCAGTACTCTTGACCCTTGGTATGGAGATATTATTGTTTATTTCCAAACCAAATCTTTTCGGCCTGAAATCTCATGATTTCAGCGATGAAAAATACATTTCCAATCCCAACAATACAATATTATTGGTGATACACTTTATTGTAGAGAGGTGGATTCTGTTTTCTGACGTTGTCTAACTCATGAAGAAGCTGAAAAGGTTCTGAATGACTATCACTCTAGAGCATGTGGCGGTCATATGTCTGGGCATGGCATAGCCCAAAAGATATTGCGTGTTGGTTATTTCTCAACATCATTATTCAAAGATTGTATCTATGCAGTCCGGAAATGCCACAATTGTGAAATTCTTTTATCGTAAGATGCATGCTCCACCCGCTCCACTCCACCCTATAATTGTTGTCGGTCCTTTCGTAAAGTGGGGTATTGACTTTATTACATGTAACCCTCACTCGGCCAGGGGGAATGCGTATATTATCCTAGCGGTAGATTATTTTACTAAGTGGGTCGAGGTGATGCCTACATTTTCGGTAGACAACAAAATTGCCACAACTTTTGTATTCAATCATATAATTGCTAGATTCAGTGTTCCTTAAGCTATTACTACTGATCATGGAAGTCACTTTTGAATTATCATGATGACTGAACTGACAGATCAACTTGGACTGTGCCACAATAGTTCTACTCCATATTACCCGCAGGCTAATGTTCTGGTTGAAGCTATCAATAAAGTGTTAGTCACTATGATCCAACGAATCATTGGTATTCATAAGTCGGATTGGCATACCATGCTATTTTCAGCACTTTGGGCATACTGGACCTCAGTAAAAACATCAATAGGTTTCACTCCTTTTCAATTGGTCTATGGTTTGGAAGCAATGCTACCTATTGAATGCAAAATTCTGTCATTCCAATTAGCCATAGAATTACTCCCATCTACTTTTGAAGAGGAGAAACATTTTTGGTACTTAGCTTAGCTAGATGAGAATCGATGCAATGTTGCATTAGCAAATGAGACTCATGTGAAAAGAGTGAAAGCTCAGTACGACAGAAATTTTACACCTCATAATTTTTCAAAAGGAGACCTAGTTTTACTATATGATCAAGCAAATGATAAGCTAGGAGCTGGAAAATTTGTACACATGTGGCATGGTCCTTACATTGTTAAGCAAAAGCTGACAAAAGGGGCTTATGAATTAATAGATTTTGATGGTGTCTCTTTGGGTAAACCCAGAAATGGACTTTATCTGAAGAGATATTATGCTTAAATTTCAGTGTGGATATTTTTAGTTAGATTAGTTTCTTTATAGCTGGTGTGTTTTAGATTAGAAAAGTGTGCCTAGTTTAGAGAGTGCTCTTATCATTATTCCTGCTTATCTTTATTTTACTCTTGATATTGCAGATGTTGATGTCTCTTCAAACATACATTGGTTTTGCTGATGGTGCTTGTGGTAATACACGAAACATTTCTTCCACAGCTTGGGTTATCTATTCACCCTTTGATGAGTTAGTATCTATGCATGGGTGAAGCCTCGGTTAGACAATGAATAACATTGCAGAGTATAGTGCAGTGATTGAGTTATTATCTGAATCCATCTCTTTTGGGAATTGGAGTTTGATTGTTATGTTGGATCATGAACTCGTTGTATTACAGCTTAACTAGGTTTATGCCATTAGAAATCCAGTGTTATTAAGATTATTTTTGAGAGTTCGTCTCTTGGAGCATGAATTTTATTGCATTAAATATCAGCATATTCCAAGACATTTAAATACATTAGCAGATGCATTTGCTTCTTGTATGATAAATAGACATTTACAATAATCAAAACAGTAAATTTAAAAACATTCAATAACACATTACACAAGATAGCCGGTAATAATGATATATCATAGCATAGAAGAAGTGTGTCACAATATACATCGTCTTCGATCATATGTTGGAAAACACCTTATGATCGACAAAAATGATAATACAAAAAGGACAAAAGTGTCATGTGAGTCTAACTAAATCGATCATCCTATCCCTGGTGATGATCACGATAAGAAACCACTGCTTGGGCCACCCTACATAGGAACCTCCTAAAAGGTCCTGGGACCCCAATCACATATCTCTGTAACTAAGTGGAATATCATCTATGCTCGTCTCTGGAATATCTACTGTCAAGCACTCTAGATGATTCTCCAAGTTGGTTAGGATCTCTATAGATTGGTCCTATGGGGCTGGTACTACTGCAGCTGGGTGTCTCCTCTCATAAGGCTAGAAAGCAGCTGGTCGTCATGGACCCACATCTGCATTTAAAACTTTTAATTGTTAGTTTTGGACGATTTAAAAAATAAAAAAAAATTAATTAAAACTTAGAAAATGTTGAAAATGATTTTTACCTGAATCATCCCATTACTCTTCTGGTGGAAGAGTCATGTCTAGTTCACCACGATAATCCGTCCCAGCATATAGAAAATCCTAAATCACAAAAATTTGGTTGTTCAACCAACGAAAATACTCAAACGGAAATCGAACAACCTCTGAGCCCTCATCAGGGTGACGAGCCATCAAAGCAATCCATTGCATTATCCTATGCTCTTGAGGAAGACTAGCATCGACAAGAATATGCTGCAAGGCTAACATGGGGATCCTCTCTAGAGCAAAGCTGACAACGATAAAACCGTATCCAAAGTTTTTCAACTATCCATTCTTTTCTCTAGTTAGTTGGCCTTTCACATTTTCCAACACAGCTTCACACTAATTGAATATGGTGCCTCAATAAAAGTCTATAGCCATCTGCATCTGGGATCCAATAGCCACATGTAATGTTGCACTCCCACATAGCTTGGAAACAGTGAATGCAATAACCTTAACTTCAGGATGATCGATAGTTTTAATATCAATCCGTTTGTCCTTTTTTTGATAATTGCAAAATCCAATTGGAGACTAGTGACATACTAGCCACCTAGCCTAGTCCCAAAAATAGATAATTGTACACCTCCCTTGGGCAAACCAGTCAAAAAATATATGTCCTCTAGCTCGATTTCGAGCTGGTGGCCACCAATCACGAAACATTGGTCTTGTATGTTCCACCTATCTACCAGCCATTGCAAGATGTCTACTTGGGCCCTCATGCCCGGTATGGCCCATAACTTAAACAATCCAAATGCTCTCAATGCCTATATTATGGGCAGATGATTTATTGCGGAAAGATCCACATCCTCATGCTCGCGTTCTCGCCAAATAAGCATTTTGAGTGTCTTATAATGCAAAAAAGAAATATTATAACAATTTAGTTCAAAAAATTTTGGGCAAAAAATGGAAAAATTTAAGTTTCTAAAATCCATTTCACAAGGTCCATACCCACTGCTTAGAAATAGCGCGTAAGTCTACACACGTTGTAAGCAATAGGTGTGGACCCACGACTTTTTTCTTTATAGAAAAAGTTCAGGGTCTGCAAGGGCTGCATCATGCACCTGTGGACCCCCGCAGGCGATTTTCTAAACCAATTTCTCCTCTAAAAATCAAATTTAAAGCCTAAAAATGAAATGTAAATGGATGAAATGCAAGATAAGGAGGATGTGGATTACCTGAAGCTAACGGTTTTCGATTCCAACGGATGGATTTTCCAGAATCTTCACATGAACTTTCCCACCCAAAAACTCTCACTTCTCACTCTGAACTCAAATGGTAAAAATGAAGTTAGAAAATCCATTTTTATAAGTTTTTTCAAATAAATGAGTTTTTAATTTATTTATTTTTCACTTTAAAAAGGTAAATTTTTTAATACATTTTTATTTATCTTAAACAGGTATGAGTAATGTTTTGAGTTTTTGTGCAGAATATTGGATTTTTTGGGAAAATTAATCATTTTTCAACAAAAAGCATACTTTTATCACTTCTTCGGACTCTTTCAAAATTTATGAAAAAATGAAACATTGGAGTCCTCTTTAAGCTCTTTTCTGACTCGTAAAATATGAAAAGATTGCTGAGTTTTTCCCTTTTTAACTCTTTAAGTAGAATTAAAAAGGCGGTCCACTTACAGCTCTTTTTTGACCATATAAACATGAAAAGATTGTTGAACTTTTGTCGTTCCAAGTTCGATATTGGTTATAAAACGACGTGTCTTTGATCACCTTTTTACTTTTTCGGATCGAGGCCACTAATTATGAAAAGTACTCGATCATAATGGTCAAGTGGTTCTCTCGAGTATTATTTTATACTTTTTTCGGGCTCGAGGGACACAAATTTACAAAAAAGGACCCCCATGGAGTTTTCTTAAGTTTTTCTTCTGACTCCCTAAAATTGAAAAGCACTGAGTTTTCCTATACTAGACTTGTTAAAATTTAACAGTAAAGGACCTGTTCAATTTTGAACAGGAACGAACCACTCCTTCTTAGGGTTTGAATTTTAAACTAAGTTAGACTCATCCGAAGGATGAGCTTATAAACAAGCAAATTTTATCCTCCTCAAGCTTGTCAAAAATAAAGAGGTACTTGCGAGAAATGGTGGGGGAAAAGAGGGAAAAATGAACCTATTTGTTACACTTTGTTTTTTGGAAAAGCTGTTAACTACTCTTGAACACGACATTTTTTGTTCACTTGGGTTGGGAAATCCTTTGCCTAACAGTTAATCAAACCATATTGAAAATCTTCAGCCAGGTTCTGGGTATTAGCTTTGGGTCAATTGTCACCAATCGATCTGCAGTGTCGTTATGTGTTCAAGAGATTAGTTCAAACAAACCATTCATCTACAAAATATCTATCATCCATTTTGACCATCCCTGAGTCAGTCCTTACCGATATAGTCTTTCAAAACTTGATCTATGATTTTGTGTTGTGGGCTTGTCTACGACGGATCGCTTTCTATCGACATCAGCTCATTATCTAGGAAGTTGATCTAGAAATTGTCAGTAGCTTGAAATCTTCATGCCCAAATGGCAAATTTCTCACCTTCGATGATAGGTTGCATCATTGACCTTCTATCAAAGGATTCTATGACATGTTCGACTTCGACTCATTTATTCACATTTCATGGATTGTACTGAGTACTTTGAGACCCATTGACATTACTAATGGTTTCTCTCACACTTGTTAACAGTTCACATCATTGATTGGTAATCAAGTGGTTTCTACCATGTTTGACTTCGACACATTCATTCACATGGATAGAATCGTACTAGTTCGGGAAACAGAAATCAAGACCCCGGATCTAGTTTCTACCATCCAGGCTACAAGGAATTTTATTATTCATTATACAGTGGACTATTCATAAATAGATGGCTATGCCCATACTATGTCTACATATGTCTACACTCTTGATTACAAAAGCATTCCTTTATCAGAAGAGTTTAGTCAATTTTTCTAGTCAGTTTTGATCTGAGTATAGGAATGCCTACTTCAACGATGATATGTCTACATATATATATATTTTACATTGAATGTTTTTACAGGTTCTGATTGGGGTGTCCATAGGATGATCCTTGAAATGATAAAGTACTTCACTCTTCATAAATGATAGACTCTATCTTCATCTATTACAGAATTTTCACTTTAGCGGGCAATCTGTTGCACTCAAAATTGTCACCTTGACATTTTGTAATCTGTGTGAGACCATTACCACTCATACTTTCCTCCTTTGCAAGTCTTGCACCTCAGTTCCTCATATCAAACCTTGAAAATAAGAGAAATCCCTCAAAAGTCTCTAAAACTCTGGTTTCACACTTTCTCTTTGCATTACCTGTGGTCCCGCACCTAATGGTCATGTCTCCTGTGCACCTAACCACTATGTCTCTGTGTTATGGGTGTAGACCCTGTAGAAGTTAAAAAGGCATGAGTATATTCTAAAAACTCACTCTCAGTCATTTCTAGAAGCTTCTAGAAGGAATCTTGAGGTGGCAAGTTTGCTCTCTTAAAGTTCATGCATCCCATACCTTAAGGAGCTAACCCCTTGATGTGAGGAGCTTATCCCTTTGAAGGAGGATTCTATCCCTTCATAGATGGACCTGTAACCTCCTCCTCTGCACTATAAAATGAAGCATTGGGCTGGTTACTAAATAGGTTGAAAGATTAATATTTTTGAGGTGAAATGTTGTTGGAACTTAGTCTTCTTAGTTGAGTTTTTATGAGGGGAGATTACATACCTCTATAATCTTATTTGGAAGAGTGCAAGGCTTGTCAAAGTAAAGGAAATTCCTATTTCAGACCCTAGGAAGAGCTTGTTCAACATTAAGGCTGAAAAGGTTGTAAGGTTCTCCTACTTCAAAGCTAATAGAAATAAGTTTGTTTTTCTCAATAAGCTGTTGATTTATGGTTTATTTTATGGATTCCTTGATCACAGGTGCTATTTGATGTTTGCTTATTTGTGATTGCAGGTTCTCAAAGGTAACTCTTTTGAAGAATTGGAGATTGGCTACTACGAACAAGCGTTGGATCTGAGGTAGGGTCTTAACACCTCTATAGTATTTATTCATAAACTGCATATGTCTAGGGAAAGATAGATTTGTTTGTCTATTTGTTGCTAGACTATCTTCTGATAGTAGGGAGATCGGTCTTGTCTGCAGGATCGATTTATCTGGCTAAAAAGGTGGTTTAGGGTTGCTGATGGATGGATGGAAGGTTAAGGATATGGCTGGAAGGTTTGGGGGACCCTTGGGTGACCTTGGGAGGCTTCCTAGAGGTTTTCCCTCAATTCGGCCTCAAAACAAGCCGCTACAGGAAAACCCATAGGATGTACTAGAAACATACGGGATTCCCTGTATTTCTACATGATGCATCCATGAGAAAAACAATGGGTGTTGGAGGTGATGGAAAGCTTATGGAAGGTGGTTGATGGGTGGAATGAAGTGAGAAGAGGCCTAGGATCACTCATAACCTAAAACTAAGTTTAGGAGATGGTTGGATTTGCTCAAAATGTTTAAGGAAATTTCTATGTAAAATGATGAAATTGGTGGAGGTTTTTATGAAACCAAGGAATGCCTATGGGTGGATGGAGTTGGAAGGTGGTTTCTGGCTATGATATTTATGTGTACTTCTCAAGTACTTTCTCTACATCAAACATGTGTAATTTCCAAAAAGTCATGTAAACAAGAAGAATTCTCATGAATTAGAAAAGCATAATTTAATGAACTAATTTCTACCTTATGCATGAAGAAATTGTTGAATAACATGGAATCATGGATGAGATCTGTTGTAAGAATTAATATAGAAGAAATGGCAATGAAATCCTACTTTGTAAAACTTATCAAATGCTAGTTTAAGTGCAAAAACCTCTAAATATCATGAGCGAAATGGAAATCTGTCTTTGTTGGGTTGCATAAGGGTATTTTCCTCAATTCATGATCCCAGAGGGAAGAAGTGAGGCCAAGACACCTACTGGTAGCTTTGTGGAGTCTCTTTTATCCCTTCTAACCTACTAGTGAAGTAAGGCACAAATGGAAGCAAACTAATAAACAATTAATCAAATCTACACTACTTGTAATGAAATATTTCTAAAAACAGTTTAACCATGAATATGTGAAACAAATCTAAGCATAAAGATAGAAGAAGAGGATCCTTTTCTACTAGGGTTGGGCCCTAACCCAAGAGCTTCAGCCCTTTAAGTTAACTCAACACTGAATCAATAAAAAACTCATTCTTATTACCAAAACAAGAAATTACATCAAAATGTATTCCACAAGTCCAGAGCTCAAAAATAGCTAGAGTTTTACAACAAAAAATTGAATCCTAATGAGGCTCTAGGCCTCTCTACTTATACAACTGAAGTCCCCAAAGAATTTCTTAAATTTAGGGAGGCTCGGCTCCCAAACTCGAGATGAACTAACTCTTTGTCTATCACTTGCTCGGCTGCCTTCTAATCTTCATGACTTGGCTAACTGCACTCTGAGCTGGTGGGATTAATGGATGAATATTCAAATGTGGAAGGAGTAAATGAGGAGGATTTACTTCCTACAATTTCTCTCCCTTGTCCCATTCAAGTTTCAATCCTTAGTCTTTGGAAAAATTCCTTGATTTTCTCTTCCAAACCTCCATTCAATGCATATTATCCCACTAGGCATAATATCCAACTCTAACTCATCTCATTAAACAAAATATAATCAAAACATGGTAATAAGTTGTGAGAAAAGTTGGTTTGACTAAGCTAGGAGGTGAATTAAGGCCCATATAATTACCCAATGATGAGGCACATCATCACCCCATATTGAAAGTGTTGCTCATCCTCTGAGCAACTCAATCAATATCCATATCCTTCATGGCTCTAGTGGCCTCGCTGACATCCCATGCCTCTGTTATGGTTTCCTCTTCTTGTTCATAGAGACCTACTTTCTTTTCTATCTTATCCCACTGCCGCTTTTCTTCTTCTTCCTTCCCTCCTTCTATCATTCCTAAGAGTAGTGGTGGACTGAGTTTCAATCTAATCCAATTGACTTTGAGCCTTTGCATAGATTTCTTGTACATGGGTGTCCTATTTAGTGCTTCTCTCGTTCTTTGAGGAGAGTGGTACTATCTTACCTCTAAACTGTATGGAAATGTTTTCCATCTCCTCAAGAAAGCGTGTATGTTGTCATCCCCTAACAACCTAAACATGTCGTAAAAATGTGAAATTTCTTGCCCTTGGGTAGTAAGATACCTAGATGCAAGTTGAGGATCATTTGCAATTAAATTATGTGTGCTGATGAGGGCCATTGGATTGGACTGCCAAGCTCTAATCATAAGGATCTCTGCTTGTTGTTTTGCCCATATCTTCTTCATTTTTGCAACCTTTACTTCCTCCTGGTTCATCCATGATGCCAAAGCCATCAACTGTAAATCTCCTAGCTTGGAATTAGGGTCCCATACATTCATGTATTTTAAGGCCATGTTATGAAAATAAAACTCAAACATCTTGGCTCTGTCTTCCAATTTACTTTTATCACAAATATCAATGAACTGTCTATAATCCTAAAATTGAATAGTGGCTCTGTGGTAGGGTCTTGACCTGGAACTGCGGAAATTGTTCCTTTTCGTATAGGGAAAATGATTTAGATGGCATCCTACACTGGATTGCTTCCAAAGATACACTGGCTATACATGCCAATTGGTTCTCTCCTTCTTGCAGTTGTCTTTTCAACCATGCATTTTCTATCTCTAACTAATTTCTCATTATGGCCTCTCTATCTCTCAAGCTACTTAATTATCCCATCTCCTTGAGCTTTTCCTCCATGTGACCAATGTCTTCCACCCCCTTGGATTTGAAAATATGCATCCATTGATGATTTCTGGCTCTCTCCTTCTCAAGCTCAAAGAATAGTGGAATAGCAAATTTTTGTGTAATGACCTTGCCCCCTTCAATAAATTTGTAGTAGGAATCAAGGTTAGGTTGGGGGCTAGGTTCCTTTAACTTTGGGTCCTCTTATTTAGTTTCTTTCTGTAGGCTTCCCTCCTTATCTAATTTTTGAGTCTCCTGTAGGTTTAACAGAGTATCCTGTAGGACTGCTTCAGCTCTCAATAGGTCCTGTAGTGTATCCAGTAGGATTACTTTTCCTTTCGATGGGGTGGATCTAGTTATATGCCTTCTCACATAGGTGATAGGAGACTTAGGGGGAGGCATTTTCTCCCAATATTTAGGTGAGTCCTCAATCACAATGGTAATTTTGGTTTGTGTTTTGGGTTTCCCCTGCCTTATCCTTGTGCTTTTCCTTCTCCTAAAATATAAGGGGGTTTGCCTCTATATTTTTCCTTTCTGCTTGATAGGGGTGCTAAGAGAAGTGAGTGTATCTATTGATTTTCTCTCAATGGCCTATGGAGACACCCTAGGTGACTCCTCCTTATCTTCTAGATCCTCTTTTTCATTTCCCTTTTCCTCTATATTTTCCCCCTCTTCTCATTGTTCTAGATCCTCATCTTGTTTATCAATCTCTTCTTCGTCATCTTACATTGTTTCCTCATCACCTTCCTTCTCTTGATCCTCTTCTTCCTCCTCATGTGTCTCATCTTCATCCATCTCTGCTTCTTCTCCTTTTGTTTTAGTTTCTTCCTTATCCTTCTCATTGATAGCAAGACTAATGTCATATGTAAGGGCTTCGATATCCTCCTTTGTCTACATGTCTCTAAAAATTTCCCATTGGATAAGAATTTTGATGTTGTGGAGGGTATCTTATATGATGATCCTAATTAACCCATGGTGGGATAATTGTTGGTGGTTTCCCTCCTACACTATTATGCTTGTGTCTATCAGTGATTGCAGAAGGAAGTATGGTATGCTGAGCATGTGGTGAGGAGGTGTTTCTGCTCCAAACCTAAATTCTTTAAGAAGCCTAAAGTGATACCCGTAAACCAAACTATATCTACCCTCACATGATATGTATTTGATAAGGTGTTATCTCACCTCATTCCAGGGGTATGGTAGGCTTGCTCTCCTTACTCCATTTTTATCCTCAATGGGCTCTACTCCCTCCAAAATGAACTTCTTCTTGGCAATCTGGCTATCCCCCTTGTCTTCCTTTCTCCAAGGCACTCCTAGGGGAATTGTGGTAATTCTTCTTATGAGTTCAAGGGTGATCTCTATGGAGAGGCCTCTCACCACAACAATGGCATGAATTCTGGTCAGTGGTATGAGGGAGTGAGAAAAATCTTAGGTCACTTCATCATCATACCTCTTAATTTTTCAAAATACTCCATCTAGTTATATCTTGTGAAGATTTCTAACAACTGAGGGTGTTGGTGGATTCTCACAGTATTAATGGGATACCTTCTATTAAAACCCTCTGTCATTTTATTGATGAATTTGGAGGAGCTAAGATGGTTGACACAATTTTTTTGAATGCAGAAGTAAATAATTGAAACAACTGTGGAGAAAATTCCCTTACAAAACTGCCAAATTCACTCTCTACTAGGCGATTTTCTGTTCAATTCTCTTTTAAAATGGGAAGGAATTATAGAGCCTACCTCTTCATACCCTCTGTTGTAGCCAACCCCTATGTTTTCCTCTCTAAATCTCCTCTCCACCAATCTTGTAGACTATTTGTCTGTAAAATGTAGGATGCGATCTTGTAGGATTTCCTATGCAATACTGTAGAAAGTCTTGTGCAGGAGACAGATGGAATTTTCCTCTTCTGTAGGTTACCTTGGTATGAGAGTGACTTTTGCTAGAGTAAGCCTCGAGGAAATGCATGCATGAGTGAATGGGGATCAACAAATATTTCTTCTTATGGCTGAGTTACGTGAGGTGGTGTGCCAGCAGCGGAGGTATGTTTTCCACTTTTGGACTATTGGTCCCCACTACCACCTCATCATTTCCCCCTCCTCATAATCAAATCTCATTTCATGCCTCCATAAACTTAACTATTTTTGTCTTTCTCTTCTCCTTTTTTGACTTGATTGTTGTCATGTGTCAGAGGACCAACTGTTTTTTCTTCATTGATTAAATGAAGGTGGCCAAGCTAACTGGATACCTTTTTCTTATAAACCAACTTACTCGTAACCTTTACATCTTTTGACTAAATTATGCAAATGAGAGAGTGAGCGAGATAATTACTTGTAGTGCTAACCCTTGTTGCAGTTGTTGAAGACTGGAGGTGCTTGTTGTGTGTTGGTTGCATACTATTTTTTCTATTTCTTTTTATAGCTCTCTGATTCCTTTGATTTGTAGGTACCAGGTGTTGAAGATGCTGGTGATCCTATTACTTTGGAGCTCCTTCTACTCTTGGATCATCATGTTGGAATCTTGCTGCAATCATGATTTGTATGTTGTGGGATAGGCTACTACAGGATTTCCTATAGGATATCTTGTAGTTGCTTCTCCCTCAGAACACTTAACCATACACTCTACTGGGATTTTGAGGATGGTGACATGGATTGAGAGGAAGACTAGGAGGGTGGAGAAATGAGACATACTCAGGTTCTGCTCGCATCTGTTCTTTTTTCCATTTTTCTCTTCTTGAAGACTGTGAAAAATATTTTTGAAACTAAATTTTTTGATGTTGAATGCAGGGGTGATGAATGTGGACATATGTATGGTAATGAAAAGGTGATGTATGGGTATAATTTCTTTGACATAACAGGTCATTTTTCACCCTAGGGTTAGTTCTTGTAGGAATCCTAAGCCACTGTAATTCCTACAGGATCATCCTATAGGTTATAAGGGGATCCTATAGGTTTAGAGGGGATCCTGTAGAAAACACAATCACCTTGTAAATTGAAGCGAAGGAGTCAAAGAATGAAAGAAATGGTGGAGTGATGAATGACAATGAGTGGAAATATAAAAGTACGAGTGAAATAGGTCCCTTTTTTTATCCTCCTTTGTTCTATGATCATCCTTATTGCTGACCTGCAAATAGAAATTTTCATGATTTTTTCTCTTTTTTTCCTTTTTTCTTTTCGAAACAACTAGGCTACCTCTAAGAGGTTTTCATCCTAGCTGTTTTCCCTGGGCACCTCAAGAAAGGTTTTCACCCAAGGATCTTTTTATTTCCCTTTTTTTTTTCTTTTTTTTTTTTTGACACCATTGGGCCACCCCAAGAGTTTTTCAAGCCAATAGTGGGATTTAGGCGCCTCATGGAGGTTTTCACTTGAGTGGCTATTTTTCTTTTGTTCTCTTAGTGATTTGATGAGGGAAAAGTTGAAACATGCTCCACTACCATCATTGTTTTATTGATACCATCAATGAACTCTTGCTTTGACAATGGTCTTTTATAAACTTTCAATCGGTGTCCATTAACAAGTAAAGGAATGGCCCCTTCATCTATGGTTCTAATCAACATTGAACCATTATCATGACATATTTCTATAACATAAGGTCCTAGCCATCTTGCCCTTGAATTTCCCTTAATTATTTATATCTGGAATCATATAACAAGGCCCAATCACCTTCTTGAAATTTCTTATTCTCGATGTTCTTATCATGCCATATCTTCCTCTGAAGTTGGGTTACCTCTGTGTGTAGGAGGGCCTACATTCTGAACTCATCTAAACCATTCAATTGAGGCAAACTCTATTTTTGTGCACTGTTGAGACCTAGATCTAGTTTGGATGCGATCCTTAATGTGTTATACTCAAACTCAATGGAAAACAAGGCCTTTTTCCCATAGACTATCTCATAGGGTGTGAATCTAGTGGTGCTCTTCCAAAGAGGTATTATAGGCCCATGCGGCCTCAACTAGTCTATCTACCCAATTTTTCCAGTTACTACTCACCACTTTGGTCAAAATTCTCTCCAGCGCTCTCTTGGTCACCTCCACCTACCCATTAGCTTGTGGGTGATAGGGAGTGGAGGTCCTATGCTTGATCTTGTGCTGGTTGAGTAAGTCTTCAATCATGTTGGAGGTAAATTGCTACCTTGATCAGTGACTAGCTCTCTAGGGTATCCAAATCTGTAAAATACATGTCCCTTAAGAACTCAGATACCTTCTCCTCTGTTGCAGCCTTAATTGCCTTAGTTTTAGCCCACTTAGTCAAATAGTCAGTGCACACAATGATGTACTGTTTTTTCTTAGAAGGAGGGTCAATATGTCGAATGAAGTCCATGCCCAACTTGTCAAATGGCTCAAAATTCATTTGAGGCTACAGAGGCATTTCATCCCTTTGAATATGATTTCCCATCCTTTGGCACTGATTGCATTGACTAGTATAGCTTTTCACATCCTAATGAAGAGTGGGCCAATAATAGCCTCCTTGTAACACTTTGAATGTTATCCTCTTTGCTACAAAGTGACTTCCACAAGGCCCATCATGATAGGGCAGGAGGATGTCAAAGACTTCCTCCTCCCTGACACACCTTCTCAAGATTTTATCTAGGCCAAGTTTGAAGAGATTGCTCCCAATCCAAGTGAGGGGGGTGCACTTCCTTATAACCTTACTTTTTTCTTTGGAGGAAAAGTTTAGTGGGAACTATGTAGATACCAAATAGTTTTCTATGTCAGCAAACCATGGGGAGAGAATTGAAATGGCAAACAAGTGCTCATTCAATAACTGGTCATCAACCATTCCCTCTTCACATGCAGACAAAGTTAATCTAGACAAAAAGTATGTACACCATTTTCCTTACCAGGCTTATCAACAATGGTTAGATCAAACTGTTGTAATAAAAGAAACCATCTTATAATACGAGCTTTCACATTAGGCTTATTCATTAAGTATTTGGTTGCAGCATGGTTAGTATGGACAAATGTTTTATAGCCTATATTATAATGCCTAAATTTGTTCAATGAATGCACAACAACTAGGTGCTCCATTTTGGTCACTGTGTAGTTTAGTTTGGCCTTTCACAGATTCTTACTGATAAAGTAGATGGCATAAGAAAATTTTTCATCTGTCTAACCTAGGGTTGCTCCTATGGCTTTGTGTGAGGCATCGGCATGCATGTGAAAAGGAAGGGCCCAATTTGGGCCTCATAGAATTGGGGCGGTGGTTAACTTGTTCTTCACGATGTCCAAGGCATCTTGAAAACTTTTTGACCATATAAACTCAAAGTCCTTGGCCAACAACCCACATAAAGGAGAGGCCAAATTTCCAAATTCCTTTATGAACCTTCGGTAGTATCGAGCCAATCCTAGAAAACTTCTGATATCTCTTTGCTTTTTAGGAGGTGGAACCCTTTGGGTGATATCTATTTTGTTGGGGTCCACCTGCAGTCCTTGTCGAGATATTGAATGACCCAACACGGTCCCTTCAATCATCAAGAATTCACCTTTCTCAGGATTGATAGATAGGTTCATCTCAATGAATTTGTGTAGTACCTTACCTAAGTTGGACAAATCCTCCTCAAAATCACCCCCATAAGGTGTGAAATCATCCATATAGTTTTCGACCGCATCATGGACCAACTCAGCAAAGATACTCAACACTGCTCTCTGAAAAGTGGTAGGAGAATTGCGTAGGCCAAAAGGAAGGACCCTATAAGAAAAAGTTTTGTAAGGACAAGTGAAGGTGGTTTTATCTTGGTCTTCTGGGCTAATCTAGTTCTGGTTGTACCCATCGAATCCACCTAGGAAAGAGAAAAAGTTTTTCCCTGCCAGACCATCTAGCATTTGGTTGATCAAAGGTAGAGGGAAATGGTCCTTCTTCGTGGCTTTGTTCAACTCCCTATAATCGACACAAATCCTCCAATTGCCATTTTTCTTGGGAATTAACACTAAAGGGGAGATCGACTCACTGTCAAAGATAGAATAAATGAATCTTTCATCTAGGAATTTTTGCAGTCCCTCTTTAACTCAATCTTTAAGAGCTAGATTCATCCTCCTTTGGGGTTTCTGGAGTGGCTTGTAACCTTCCTTGATATAAATATGGTGAGTACACATTGAGGGGTGTACTCCCTTCATTTCTTTGTAACTCCAAGCAAAGGCATCCAGATGTTCCTTTATCATGTTGCACAACTTCTCCTCTTGGAGAATAGAGAGAGATGGATTGATTTTCAAAGTTTTCTCAGGGTCAAATTCTATGGTTTTGACATGGAGAGGGTTGGAATCGGCTAAGTATAGATCCATTAGATGGTTGTTCTAGGTTTCCTTTACTATTTCTTCTAGGGACAATGTAGTGGGAGTTGTAATTTGGAGTAGGTGTTCAATCAAATAATCTTCAGCCTAATTTCCTCCTCCCATGGTTGTTTCTACGCTATACAGTTGGGCAGTATAAAATTCATCTTCTTCCTCCTCTTCTAGACATAAAGGTAAATCATGTTTGAGACATGGCTGAGCAGGAGGGTATAGGACTAACTACTTAGATATATGCCCATTCTTGATGGTCATATTCCCAACTCTGCAGCTGATGTAAGCATCGACAGTGGCCAACTAGGGCCTCCCAAGGATGAGAGGGTAACCAATAAGCTTAGCCTTACGTCGTAGAACTAGTAAATCTGCAGGGTACTCCCAAGACTTAACGGGCACCATCACATGCTCCAAAATCCCCTCAAGGGTCATTGTGGAGCGGTCTGCAAGTTGCAGGACTATTGTGGTCTTTCTCAATGAACCTTGGAGTTTGAGCTTGAGCATGGTGTCCTTTGTCATCACATTAATGGCATCCCCAAGATCAATCAAAGTGTGTGGGACAATGGTGCCATTGATGTGCACATATACTATAATTTTTCCAAGGTCCAATTACTTTGGACAGATTACCTACCCCATCATTAAGTTAGAAAATTGTCCAATGACATTAATGGTAGGGGCATCTCTTTTTCTCCTCCCTGGATGCTTGAAACACTTCTCCTTAATCAACTTGTTGTAAATAGGTACATCCTTGATGGCTTGGAGAAGTGGGATCTTGATACATAGGTTTTCCAATTCTCCCATAAGTTCAGTCTCCTTCGGGGTAGGCTGGAGTGGTTTAGTTAATTTCTTAGGAAAGGGTGGATTTACTTTAGGAATGCTTTCCTCTCTTTCTTCTTCAACCTCCCTAGGTGGAGGTGGAGGTTGGTTATCCAAGAGAACTCTCCTAGATCTTAGGTTAATTTCCTAGATGTCCACAGCATAAGTTCGATATGATGTCTCTCCACTATATATGTGTTGTGTCTATCTGTTGTCCAAGTTTGGATTTGGTTGGCTAGGCATTTGGGGTTGTTTTAGTGGAGTGGAGTGTAACAGTTGTGGTTGCATAGGTGTTGAAGGCAATAAAGCTGGAAAATTGTTGTACTGGGGCCTCCACCCCTGGGGCAGTGCTTTCCACTGAGGTTGTGGTAGAGCATATGATTGAAATGACTAGCTGGCAAGCTGGGATTGATACTAAGATGTAAAGGGTCAAGGAGGAGGTGTCGACCAATAAGGATGAGTAGGGGGTCCCCAAGAAGGTATGGATGTGGTCTGGTTGGGGTTGTAATATGCATGGGATGACCCTTACATGCTTTGTTGGTATGTCCTAGGCCCATGAGGTCTCCTTTGGTTTATGTAGCACAACTACTCAGTGACCCATTCAGCTCCTTGATAAAAAGCTTTGAATCCAGGCAAGGAAGAGCACTTGTCTGTGGATTTGTTTTCTTCACAAAATGAGAAAATTTCAATGGAATTCAAACAACATTGATTCCTAGGGTGCCTCCTTGTGCATCTAGGACAAAAAATGACCAAGGCTCTCTCTGCTTCCTCTGCTTTCTCCTAATGTTCATAGTGTCCATCTATAAGGCAAGGGTTTGCAACATCTCACTACTAAAATCTTCTAGCATGTTTCCAATTTCACCTTTCATGGATGAATTGGAAGAGGATGTACTAACCATAGGTTGACTTCCCTTACCATTTTTCCTAACTTCCCTAGAATGGTTTCTAAAGACATTCTTCATATCCTCATAGGGTAACTGGTATATATCTCCTCATGCTAACAAGTGTACGGTATCTAAAAGGTCTTCCCTTACTCGTCTAAGCAAGACCAACTTTAGTGACTCAGGGTCAAGTGTGCACCTGGCCCTTTTGTAACTAAGCTGGAACCTTTCTTCATAATCCTCTCTGGATTCATCATTACCTAAGGTCATCCTAAAAATTTCTTCCTTATTATCCTTATACCTATAGTAGTCTCGATACGTGTTGTTGAAGTCTTACTGCATCTGAGCCCAAGTTGTGATGCTATCCCTAGGTAAACCCATGAACCAACACAAAGTTGCATCCTTTAGGGTAGATGGAAAGAGTTTCAACATCTGCTCATCACCTGTATAGTCATAGGTTCGACATATAACAACAAACTCAAATCAAAAAGTGTCAGCATCTTCTGTGGTCAGGCCATGGAAATGAGGAAGGCCAGAGGGGCTTATATTTTTCATCTTAGTGCCCCCATTGGTTTACCTAGTGGGGAAGGCACCCTCAACACTCTCTCTTCACTCTGTCATTTCTACATTTAGCCATTGGCTCTGTAGGAATCTGTTAGCCTTCTACTGCAGCAGGTTACTCATATTTCATGATTGACACTTTTACAGGCCAAATATGTCATACTTTGCATGTTGCAATGCTCCATATTTGCTAAACAGTCATTAAGCAAAGAAGGCTACTCAGAGTTCATCTAACTGCTTTCTAATTTTGAAGAGTCATTCCAGTTTTATACAATTTTTCAGCTAAAGGGAGGTCCAAACAGCTTAATCTTGGTCTCCCTAGATTTCAATTTCCTGTTTTAGAATATAGAGAATGAAAATCTGTCCAAACAGCTTAAAATTGGCATATTCTTAGATAGGCAGAGAAATAAAGGAGCCCAACCGCTTAATCTGGGCCCTTGGAAGAAAAAAGGGTAGTTTGTAGATAGCAACGCATAAAAGAAAAAATTGAAATGATGGGTCTGCATGTCTAAGTGAACCCAAACCAAAAGAAGAAAAAATGTTAGGTAAGTAGGCTGGGTAGGTAGTTTTGAGGTTGCAGAATCTTGGTGTCTGTTCATGTTTTAAAGTATCATCTATACTCAGGTCACAGTCATCAAGTATTTTTCACATGAAGGAGCTCAAACCAAGCATAACTAACTTCCTTCTCTCCATGTTCCTGAAATCATTAACTAATTTCCCCAAAAGAGGTCAATATCTGCTTGTTATCTCTTAGTTTCATCATTTTCCATGTCATTAACCTTGGTGAAGATCTACTTTACTCAAGGAGGGTCCATCCCTTCTCTATAAGGTTCTTTCTCCCCTAGCCTAAGATCTTTGAAACTTAGCTCTTTCTTGCCATCTCCATATTAACCACTAACATTATTATGTAGCTCCCTATTTATTTCCCATTCCCATTACTAAAACTATGTAAGTAATCCCCTTATGAAAATATCCCCTCCCCCTGGCTGAAAATAACCATAAGTACCCCCAGGAATTGCTCAGTATATTTGAAGCTTGGCAAGAACCCTCATGCCGCCCCTTCAAACCATCTTCTAATGCAATGGAATCCTTCCAAAGCATAAAATTCCTCTTTAAGTTATCGGACCCCTTCCAAAGACCTCAAATACCCTTCAAAAACACCTCTCCACTTCTTCCAATCGCAATAAACCCTTGCCGATTTCCTTAACATTCTTCTGATCCCGGTGAGCCATCTCGCATTGAAATATCGCAATATTTTTACCACATAAGTGTCCCCTTTTCCTTTTTACCCGATGCGATGTCGCGATATCGACGGCAGTCGCAAGCTTCGCATTTCCAAAATAAATACCCTCTCGTTCTCCACCGATGCGATATTGCGATCGCATCGAAAAAAGTTGATCACATCATCGTAACATATGAGTCACCCTGCCACATCACCTCACTGACGTCACGCTGAAGTCAGCATCCAGAAAAAGGAAAAAACATGCAAGCGCGAAAGTCAAGCTCCAGAGCTCCAGAACGAGAAACGGAAGCAGTTTGTGATGCGCGATTAGCGCAAAGTTCTAGTCGCGCATCACTACAGGAAATGAGTGATATTGGGGAATATTTAGGGAATCTTTTGATTCCTTGGCCCGTTTTGTACTGAAAAGGCCCGAAATTTCCCGATTTTGCCAAGTTAAACTGATTGGAAGACAAGAAGAGACCAGAGACAGAGATTAAAGAGTATCAGATCAAATCAACAGAGAGAAAGCACGTCAAAGAGTATCAGAAGGCAGTGGAGACCATCAATGTAGCAGCAAAGAGTATCAGTGAAAATATTAACAGTGGCCCAAAGCAGGTGAAAATTAAATACATTTCAGCAAAGTCAAAAAAAGGGGCGAGGCCACTCAAAACTCTCAAATCATGATTATTTCACATTTAACTCACACCAGAACAGAACTGAAGATCCCAAAGCACAGTTATTCTAGTAGTACTGCATTGAGCCTCCAAGGGCCGCATTGCACTCTTTTTGATCTAGTTACCTCTGACACAGTTCAATAGATGTTTACCTGCATTTAATTTTGGCACAATTTTAGGTTTAGAAAGCTCTTTTTGCAGACCTATTTTAGGTCAATTGTAATAAATAGTTGGAGATATTTGCACTATAAAGACAGACCTGAATACTGTATTAAGGGGTTGGTTGGTTGGTTGATGGTCAGCAAACTATCTTTAGCTGATTGTGCTCCAGGAGAGACTCACACTGTAATACCTGATAAGTTTCTATAATCAAAGACTGCTTATGAGCTTTGGAGAATGGATTGTTCACTGTGTTTATCAGTTGAAGAGTGATTATGGAATTCTCGTGCTGTCATATAACTCAATAAGTGTTTTTTACCTTTGTTTTCCATTCATAAGTTACCTTCTAAACAACAGAAAAGAAGATTAGACTAGAATTTGTTTAAGTACACTCTATGCTCAATTTCTGTTGTTTCTTTATGTTTTCCTCTGTTTAGGCATAAATATGAATTCTGCATGGCTCATGTTTACCTTAATCTCAGACAGTTATCTAGGGATTCTTCATTGCCCCTAGGTAGAGATCATCCTTCCCTCTGTTAAGCTGAGTGAGAGATTCTTAAGTGCCTCTCATTCCTTACATATCATTCATCCTTTTAGTCTGAACATTGTGTTATGAGCAGCTATCCTGCTTCATATTTCCCTTATGACCAAGAAAACCCACTGATGATCCTAACCCATGACTCCACGCCCAATGGTTTGAAACTTATCATTTCATGAATTTCCTCTCTCCCTAATATCATTTTCCTTCCCTCCAAACACAAACAAAAACCCCTGAGCCAAAAGCTAGCCTAAAATCATCAACAAAATTGAATCACTAACAGAGAGCCCTCTCTGATTGCAGGTGGGCTAGAACCTGCAATCCAAAGATTGGTTTGTGGTTACCTCGGGCGTATCCCTACAAGAGCCTAGGGACAACCTGAGTGATAACATAGTGGTGACTCCACTAGGGACTTCCTTAGATAAACTCACTAAACCAGTCTACAACTCCACAGAGGAAGAAACCGACCTTTGAAAGGCTCAGTCGACATGTGTTCTTAGGAAAAAGTTCTCAAAAAATAGAGTAGAAGTTGGATCCTAAGAAGCAAACGTGTAATACACAATCAAATCCTGATCCAAATAGCCTAGCTGTTTTTGTAAATCCAAATTTAATTCCTAAGATCATTAGAAAACAAAAGCAAAAAGAAGACCCAACTGCTGCGAGTCCTGAAACAGTTCAGCCAAGCAGTGTTCCAACCCCTGTCAAAGTTTTATTCCAGTCAACCCCAAGTTCTCCTGGTTCATCACCTCCTTCTCCAAGCAGCTCTTCTACACCTCTATCCTATACTCCTACTACCACTACTACTCCTTCTACCCCAATTGTTCCTGTTATCCCTACTGCCCTAGCTTTTCCGCTTATCCCCATCATCATGGCTAGATATGCGCCCTTGCAGTTGCCTGCTAATCCCGGGGCTATGCCACAGGACTACCAATCAAAAATCACCTATTTTGATGGCACAACCTCTTACACCGCCCTACAGCATACAAAGAAAATGCAGGATTATTTAGAGAGTTATGAAATTGATGATGACAGTGTAAGAATGAATGTTTTTGTCCAAAGTTTGACCAGTGATGTCAGAACCTGGTTTAGGGCACTTGCACCCAATTCTATATTAAACCCTAAAGACTTATACTAGGCATTTATTAACAAATGGGAGAAAAAGAAAGATCCCCTACACATACTATCTAAGTATGATACTATCAAAAGAGGACCTCAGGAAACAGTATTGGATTACTGTGCAAGGTTTAATAGTGTTTACAGTGCAATACCACAAAATTTAAGACCTCCACCTAATATCGCTTTGTACAAATTGCCTGATGGATTTGATGCCGAGATGGCATATCAGTTAAGGGAAAGAGCCCCTCAAAGCCTTGCAAAAATGCAAGATGTTGTGGTTAGTGTGGAAGCAAATCTAATTGCTAAAAGAAACAGAGCTAGAACTAAGAGAAGAACCACTTTCAAAGAAGAACCCTCAGCCTTCGATCAGAAGCTAGATGCTATCATCAGTGGAATCCATAGGCTGGGAGATAGAGTAGACAATGTTGAGAGGAAAACTTCATGGGAAGGTCAACAACCCAATGCCATAAGGAACCCGAACTTCATAAAAACTCAAAACACAAACGCTGGAAGGGCCAGTCTCGACCATGATATTAAGCCTCCTTTTCAAGAAAACTATGCAGAGGCATCTACATCCAGTGAGCCCATAGATGATACTCATATGAACTCGATAGATTCAGAAAATGAACAACAAATCTTTCTTACGGAAGAAGATCGACCATACCATGATGCAAAATAATTTCACACCAAGTCGAGAGAGTCCTTCGATTTCAAACAAGGCTATGATACTGCTGTGTACGAGGTACACAAGCAATACAAATTAAGAACAAGGACCATTGACGTTCCCTCATCTAGTAGAACAAAAGATAGCAAACAGCTCAACAAAAGTAAAGGAAATATCACCATTAATCAACCAGCTGATAGCTCTGTCCCAAACCCTCATCAGGTAACTGTGGAGGATGTAACAGGCACACACTCTCCTATTAATCAGCCTCTACCTCCCTCCTCCCCAAAAGAAAATCTGAATAACACTTCTAAAAATCTTCCCAAAACATAAATACCACAAACTGTCATACATCATGACATTGACATTCCAAAAGAAAACATAGAGAGTATGCCTGAGAAAGAGAAATTCACCACTATCAACGCTAATATCTCATTGGAAAAACCATTCAATTTAGAAGTAGAGATTGGAAAACTCAAGATATCCATTCCCCTCTCAGAACTTGCCAAACATGATGTATATAAGCAACAAATTCAAAGGTCACTTCCACTACCAGAGGTAAGGGATGTTGTGAACGTTTTAGATGATACCCCTAAACTGCTGTTTGGTCCAGAAGTTAACGGAAAATCAACATATGGACTTGTTCCACCTTTTTATGTCAGTCTTCACATACATAACAAAATACTACATAATGCTATGTTTGACTCAGGTGCCTCACATAACCTTATGCCCAAAGCTGTAATGGAAAGGTTGAACCTTGATGTCACAAGACCATACAAAGATCTGTATTCCTTTGACTCAAGTCAAGTAAAATGTTAAGGCTTGATCAAAGACCTTTGTGTCTCTCTAGTCCAATTCCCCAACAAGACAATCTTAATGGACGTAGTAGTTGCTGACATTCCCACAAAGTATGGCATGATCCTATCCAGATCGTGGGGAGAAAAATTGCAAGGGTCCCTTCAAATCGACCTCTCTTATGCCACTATATCTGTCTTTGGGCAACCAAAGAGACTATATAGAGAAACGTTAATGAAGTATGTGGTAAGCAGTGAGGAAAAGCCCCAAAATTTTCCAATTTACTCAATCCATTCCAATATGGATTCTTTTATTTTATTTAGTGATAACACCAGCCCTCCAACTGATGATAAGCCATTATCTTTAGAGCAAGAAACCTACATCAATGAGGAATCGGTTTCCAATACCCATGAAATTGTCCCAATAGTCAAGGCAACCAAAAAACAGCAAGAAGAACATCCCGAAACAGAAATTGTAAGTCTGCCCGATCCTCAAAAAACTGAAACTCTCAATACAAACCTCAAACAAGAAATCACATGGTATTTAGAGTTTGATGGTTCTATTAACAAGTTAGGAGTAGGGACCGGAGTATGGATTTACAATACACATGATAATCACGCACAATGCCATGCCTATAGACTCAATTTCAGATGTACAAACAACATGGCAGAGTATGAAGCTCTTCTCTTAGGCCTTAAACTACTCAAAGTCCTAGGAGCTACTAAAGTGTCCATCCTTGGTGACTCTGACTTGATTAAACAACAAATGAAAGGTAACTTTGTCGCTAATGATAGCAGAATGAGAGCCTACAGGGCTGCTGCCACCGAATTACTCAATTCCTTCAGTGAATTCAAGCTTGCCAAAATTGCAAGAGATCATAATATTCATGCCCAAAGTCTAGCAACCTTTGCTAGCACATGCAAGCTTCCCTTTGAACCAAATCACCATTTCACCGCTGAAATAAAACACAAACCTTCGGTCCCTAATAATGTCAAGGATTGGCAAGTATTTCAAAATGATGCCCAGATTAACAGTTTCTTAACTCTTGAGGAAAAATTTTCCAACACAAACATTGACATGGATGCCATGAACAACTCACAACAGGTAGCAGAAGAAAATCACCTGACCGTAACAGCTACAACAGCTAAACAAATCCTTAACCCAACTATTTTTGACAATTCAAACATAGAATAGCTGAAACAAATCTATTTAGAGGAAACAACCAAAGTAGAAGATGAGTTTATTGATCTAAAGAGTAATTTTCTACCTGTCGGCCTTACTCCGTTGGAAGACATGTTTGATGACAATGATGTGCCCAAAAAGCCAAAGATGGAGCCTCTGAATGCTGCTATAGAAGAACACA
The DNA here is from genome assembly GCA_000404065.3 of Pinus taeda. Lineage (NCBI taxonomy): Eukaryota > Viridiplantae > Streptophyta > Pinopsida > Pinales > Pinaceae > Pinus > Pinus taeda. The sequence continues at coordinate 86,987 of APFE031017876.1, forward strand.
ACATAGGAACAACAGAGCATCCCAGAATGATTAAGTTGTCCAAGAATCTGTCCCCTGATCAAAAACCAAAATACGTGGATTTGTTCAAAGAATTCCAAGATGTATTTGCCTAGAGTTATGAGGACTTGAAATCCTATGACACCTCAGTGATCCAACATACCATTCCCTTAAAACCAAATCAAAAATTGTTCAAACAGAAACTTAGAAGAATCAACCCCATGCTTCTTCCCCTTATTGAAAAGGAAATAAAGAGAATGTTTGAAGCAGGCATCATTGCACCCATCAGATTCTCTAAATGGGTATCCAATTTAGTTCCCACTAGGAAAAAAACAGGAGAGATAAGACTGTGTGTATACTTGAGAAATTTAAACCAGGGCTCTCTAAAAGACCACTACCCTTTGCCCAAAATGGACCATATCTTACAAAGAGTAGTGGGTTCCTCTATAATTTCTTTACTAGATGGATTTTCAGGATTTAATCAGATACTTGTTCACCCGGATGACTAGGACAAGACAACCTTTACCACACCGTGGGGAACATTTAAGTACGTTAAAATTCCTTTCGGGCTGAAAAACACTGGTGCTACCTTTCAAAGGGCAATGGATATTGCATTTTCCAAGGAGATACATGACTTCCTTGTAGTTTACCTTGATGATCTGACCCCATTCTCTAAATCCAACCAAGAGCACCTTAAGCACTTAAGGCAAATTTTCACGACATACAGGAAATATGGCATTTCCTTGAATCCCAAGAAGTCCCTGTTTGCCCTTGAGGAAGGCAAGCTTCTAGGGCATATCATATCAAAATATGGGATTAGAATTGATCCTGAAATAATTCAAGCTATCCTTCAAATCCCCTATCCAAGAAACATAAAAGAACTGCAAGCATTCCTTGGAAAGATCAATTTCCTAAGGAGATTTATCCCAAACCTAGATGAGCTAATAAGGCTATTGAGCAACATGTTGAAGAAGGATGCCAAGGTAAAATGGTCTCTTGAAACCAAGCAGGCTTTTGAGAGTATAAAAACTGCCCTAACTCAAACGCCTATCCTCACCAGTCCTTAATTCGATAAAGATTTTATCATTTTTTCCTTTGCATCTGAGCACACTATAGTTGTTGTCCTTTTGCAAAAAGATGATCAAGGCAACGAAAAGCCAATTGCTTTCTTCAGCCGAGCTTTGAGAGATGCACCCTTGAAATATCAGATTATGGAAAAGCAGGCCTATGCCCTGTTCAAAGCTATCAAAGATTTCAGAATTTACATATTATACTCCCACGTGATTTCCTATGTCCCTAATGCTGTTGTAAAGGATATATTAACTCAAGAGGGACTAGAAGGAAAAAGAGGCAAGTGGATTGCCAGCATCCTTGAATACGACATTGAAATAAAACCCAACAAGCTAATAAAAGGACAAGGTTTAGCCAAACTAATGTCCGAAACAAATTTCCAAGCCTTAGACATTAATCAACTGGACAATGAACCAGAGCTGGCGACTCCACAGATCAGTGAAACCTTTTTGCAATCCCCATGGTATGCTGATATTTGCTTT
>APFE031017876.1:105107-141300 GCA_000404065.3 Pinus taeda
ATGAAGCTTTACTTTCAAGATCTTGGAAAGACTTGTGGGAGTTGTTTCATTTTTTAACGAGCTTGACACAAGATAAGGAACTATGCTCACGACTACTCTCTACTATCTACCTAACAAAAACTTTACTTTAAAACTCTTGATTCATTGTTTAACGAGCTTGACACAAGACAAGGAACTATGCTCTAAAATCCTTGATTCATTTTTTAATGAGCTTGACACAAGATAAGGAACTATGCTCATGACTACTCTCTACAATCTAGCTACCTAACCTACCCTTGTTTCATTTTTTAATGAGCTTGACACAAGACAAGGAACTATGCTCAAAAAGTTCGCATTCCCCCAGTATAATGATGCAAAGCGAGGTACATGCCCCCCAGGCTTCAGTGCACTCAACCAGATGGATGGAATGAAGGTTTATTTTCAATATTTACCTTGAAAAGGGAGTTGTTTCATTTTTAAGGAGGTTGACACAATAAAAGAACTATCCTCATACCCGATTCATTTGTTAATGAGGTTGACTCAGTAATAGGAACTGTCCTCTAACCTAATTCATTTTTTAACGAGGTTGACTCAGTAACAAGAACCGTCCTCGCAAAATGTTACTTTCTACAATCTACCTACATATCCTAAAATCTAGCTGATTCATTTTTTAATGAGGTTGACTCAGTAAAAGAACTATCCTCATACCCACTGATTCATTTTTTAACGAGGTCGACACAGTAAAAGGAACTTTCCTCATAACTACTCTACAATCTACCTATATAACCTATCCTTGTTTCATTGTTTAACAAGGTTAACACAAGACAAGGAACTATCCTCAAAACCCTATTTCATTTTCTAACGAGGTTGATACAGGAAAAAACTATCCTCACACTCACTGATCATGGCTTCCAACTGGAAGAAAGACATGTCAATGGACACACCTTGATCATGGCTTCCAAGAGGTCTTCATCAGAAGGAACAATAGTTCTCTCGAAGGAACACATGTCAAGGGACTCAAAAGGGATAAGAACATCGCGTTCAAATAATCCCATAGAGTTTTCCATGTCAATTACCGAATCTAAATCAAAGGAAGATGAGCAAAGAATGAGAGGCTCACTTACATCGGTAACTGAAAATATGGGATCAGTTGCCACATAATTAACCCGTGGCGGGGTAGATACCACTTTAGAATCAGGAACATTTAGGGTTGTCAGATTATCGGTAGTTGAAAAAAGACTAGGGAATGAAAGCTGGTCTACATTCACAATATTTCCATTGTGAGGGAAAGATATCACGCGAAAGAGTGTCGATACGACAACTTTCATTGCATAAACATAGTCTCGCCCAAGGAGTAAATTGAAATCCAAGGGACCTCGAACTACCATAAGATCGATATAGACAGTTTTACCTTCCGAGGTAATAGAAAACTTAGGAAGGATCCCTAAAGGTTCACTAATGGTTCTGTTAAAAGTTTTCAGATTCTGCGTAATAGGCAGAAGCTGAGGGGAACCCAAAGCTTTCCAAGTGGTTGAGGATAAAATACTAACAGAAGCACCTTCATCTACCTGTGTGCGATTCATGTCCCTACCACCAGCCTTGACAATGATTTGGAAAGGGATGGAGGAAGGAAGACGCGGTTCTGTCAGTCTGTTCCAATAAAAGGAAAAGACCTCAGTACTTGGAGGGGGTTCTGTAGAAATAGGTGAAATGCCCCCCGACGTAGAGGAATCTGATCTAACAAAAAGAACCTGAGCGGTATGAAGTTCACTCTCTAAAGGGAAAGTGGGATCGATCGAATGTGAAATTGAACCGACCACTTGATCAACTAATGGATCATCAACTTCAGTGACATGAGTTTCACTCTCTAATGGAAAAGTGGGATTGACCGTACTTGAAATTAGATCAAGCACTTTGTCAGTTGACGGTAGATTGGGTAAAAGTTTACGATAACCAGTTGGAAATTATTGCTGTGGAACAGTAAGGTTTTCCAACAATTTTGAGGCTTCATCCATGTGAAGGCAAATGTGAGTTTGATGACTCCCATTGCATAACTTACAAGGAAACCTAATTTTACCCTTTTTTCCAGGAACCTGACTATCATTGGTTGATGGATCAATGGAAAGTTGATGAGATTTTTCTTACCATACTTCCAAGACCTTTGGAATACCAGGACAATTGACAAGGAAGTGGTCACCCTTACAAAGCCTGCATGGGTATTTGGGTTTACGATGCATCTCGGAGGTTTTCTCAACACAACTAACACTTACAACTACGGTTGGTTGGTTAACTTCGTTCTTATTTTGCTTCTTCTTCTTCTTTTTCTTCTTCCCTTTCTTCTTCTTCTTAGCCTCCTCGTTACTAGCATCAAGGCTTTTACCAAGCGAAGAGGAAGAAATGGAGGAAGAAAAATTAGGCGAAGAAGGTAAAGGGTTAACAGAAGATTGGTAATGTTGAGATGGTGAACTCTGTTGAGGTGAAGCATTCGGTTGAGGTAGAACAGTTGGAGTATATTGGGCCAACGAAGTTGAAAATAACCATATCAGTAAACCTATTGTAAATCCAGGTAATGACGAAGTATCCATGTAAGGAGGACCAACATTTCCAAAGTAAGGAAAAGTACTAGGATTCTCATTAGGAGGGGTTCCTAGGTTGATAAATTCCAGAACATTTTCCATTATATTCAACTTCAGTGAATTTTATTAACAATTTAAAACTAAAATTAACAAATCACAAATCACACCTAACAATTAAAATTCACAATTCACACCTATGGTCTCTAAAAGTAAAAACAAACAAATTAACACGCGCTATCAAATCTAGGAGTCAAACCACACAGAAACAGTAACTTTCCGGAACGAAAACACTAGTTGGTGATGAAATCCAACCTCGTAGAATTCAGTACAGAAATGGCGGGTGGAACAGTTACCCCGACAACCTGCTTAATGAATAGACTGGCACAAGTTTCTCCACTTAACCGTCTCGAGTAAAGAGAACCCCCCAGAAAATCCAAGTGAGTCTAGCCGACGTCTGCTCCAGGTACAGTGGGATCTTCCCGCCACTGTCACCTTGGGTAGAATCCTAAGATAATGGTCACTAAGGTTACCAACAGTAGCAAATACACCACGGGGAATAGTCTACGCTCCGATAGCACGCAAGGGCAGAGTATCAAGCTCAATCCCCTCACCGGTTCCTTGACAATAATCCAAGGTTTACCGATAAGTGACCCCAGGCTCATCGACAATGGCTAATCTGAAGTTTACCGTTTGTAATACGTGTGTGTTTGGCATCGTTCCCAACGAGGGAGGATTGATCCCCTCACTGGTTTGGACACGAGCTCGTGCTTCTCCTTTAAGAGGAGCTTTCCCAGAGTATAAATGCAACAGTTGGATTTATCCTACCACAAGATAAGCTACTTGTTTGGTTTGACTGTCTTGGAGAGTTAATTACTCTCCTACTCCAAGACACTAGCCTGATCTATGTTGTTGTTTCAGAGCCCTAGAAATGTAAAAATTACTAGATGAATTTTAATTAAGCGCTGTGTTATTAAGGCTGTTATTACTCAAATGGGTAAATGGATATGAAACCAATGGTGTTATGACCCGACTCAACTGAATGCAATCGAATATGATAATCTAATCTTTTCAATTCGATGAATCCTAACTAACGTAAGGAGAGAGTTTCCATTCACTTCCAACAATGCAAAAATTGATCACTAAGAGAAAATATAACAAATTCTCTAATGCACTAATTTCATCAAGATAAACTAATGCAAATCAATTTCAAAACCTTTTTTTTTAATTTTTTTTAATTTTTTGTGTAAATTCAAATCAATGAAAACTGATCTAAATCTATGATTGATTTTTCAGAATGTAAACTATGCAATTGTAATCTACGCACAATTCACTTGAAAAGTATGCAAATGCAATCTATGCATATTTTTCATTCATATTCCGAAAAGGAGAATTCTAATTATGCAAATGTGATCTATGCAAGAGAATTATCAAACACAATATGATTCTAATGTAATCTAAGAACCAATAAAGTGCAAGTCGAGAAAAATGGGTGAGAGTTCCAAAGATCAAAAAATAAAAACACTCAAAGGCGATTAACACTCATACACAATTTAGCCCCCTCGGCGAATGAGGGGGAATTTTTTTTGCAAAAACAAAAGCAAAAAGATGCAAAATTGTGAAAAGACTGAGAGAAACCTCCAAGTAATGACCAAAGGAAAACAAATCAAGAATTTCTCAAAAAGAGACTCAAAACACCCAATTGATAAAAGTTTAGATCAAGAATGCTAATGAAACAAGCTTAGATGAAAGCTTCTGACAGGTAACCAGTTGATCTGGGCAGCAATAAATAAGCTATAAACAAAATCTAATGGGTAAAAAGAAAAAATTGAAATTTTCTAAGCTTTTGACAGGGGTACGCAGGCAGCCTGTTGGCACAGGTGCGGCCACGCTCCGTGTACAAAGCAAAAGTGCGTACTAGTACGCACTGTGCTTAACGCTGAGGGTGCGTACTGCTCTCAAAATGAAGAAAAATAAAAACTAACTCAACCCTAAGCTATTCCACCCAAATTCACAGTCAATCAGTCAAAAACTAGAAAGAAATCAGAGTTTCTCAAATCAAAGTATCAATCAAAGGAAAAATCATTCACATCAATGGAGTTCCCCAGTGGAGTCGCTAATTTGTCACCTGGAAGAGTTATTTTTTCTGACAAAACTAACCTCCCTAGCAGTCTAGGACTCTCTAGTGACAAACAAGACAATTAAGAGCAATTCTTCTCTAAACATACATTATTCTATGAGAAACCAAGTGTTGTTCAATCCTACCTCAAGTCCAATGCTTGTTGCAGCAGTCCAGCCTCATCGATCCAGATGAGCTCCTCCTTCACTTCGAAACCTGCATACACTAACAATCAAACGATTACATAACACCTGAATATTCCATAAAACAAAGCATATTCATCACATAGACCAAGGAGTACATGAAATAATTCATTAACAACAAATCATTGAGAAGAATGGACTTATTGTATTAAGGAAACAAAAAAGGAACCATTACAACCTGAGCCTTGGTGTTGTGCAAGCTCCTCCCAGGGTCCAACAAGAGATTTCCTCTACTTTGACAAGCTCACACACTTCCAATATGGCAACAAGAAAGATGGTAATCTCTCCTCACAAGTTAACAATGGAAGTCCTAATTCCAGCAGCATCTACCCTTTGGAATGTTCAGCTTTCAACCTCCCCTCCTCTGGCCCAATGCCTGTATTTATAGTATTCTAGAGGACGTTATTCAGTTCCAACATCATGGGATACTCCCTCTCTTGGATGGGGTAGCTCCTCTCTTGATGGGATAAGCTCCTCTATCATAGGGATGCATGAACCATCTGGAGGCGCTCAATACACGTCAAACACTCTTCTAGAAGGCTCTAGAAGTGACCACAAGTAACTTTTTAAAGATGAAACTCGCGCCTTTTGACCTTTACAGGGGTACGCACCCAACCTTTGGCTTACAGAGCGTACAAGTACACAGGTACATTTTGTTTGGAGTGCGTACACGCAGGCAAGGTAGAGAGAACCTGCGTACCCAGAGATAAACATGTTTTTCAGTGACTTTCTCTCTTTTTGAAGTTTTGACATGAAGAGCAGAGGTATGGGGCTTTGACAAAGAGGACAATATGGCTATTGATGGGGCCATATAACTGCAGATAGTCAAGGTGACAAAATTCAGTGTAACACATTTATATAAAATGGGATCCGATGAAGCATTGCGAAGGTATGTCCTAGAGTATGAATGACAAAGAATCCTTGTTGAAGTGCATGGAGGGGTTATACGAGGAAATTATTCAGGAAGAGAAACTGGACAGAAGATTTTATGAGAAGGACTATGGTGGCTGACTATGCACAAGGATTCCAATGTTTACTGAAGGGCATGTGACGTTTGTTAGAGAATGGGCAAACCATCACGAAGCTTAATGGGAATTTATTTATGGGAAAAGTCAATGGGAGTTGATTAAAGTTGTACAAGGGTGATCTCACCCCTGCATAATGACTGTATGAAGGAGGGCTAGTTGTAGTGTTCCTGGAAGTTACAAGGGAATCCGGGATTTTAATACACTGCCAAAAGGAAGGCTAGGAGAAGTGATTGGACTACGCGATGAATCAAGGCAAGGAGGAGAGGGAAGCTGCGACGAATTTTTTGTGCTATGATGGTAGGTCCCACATAGCTTGGCCAAAAGGTGACTGCTGGAAGCAATGTAGCTTACTTGATGGCGATTTTTCCATTAAAAGGAGCGAGGAGGGATCATTTAAGATGCATATATTTGGAAATATGCCATAAAAATGCATTAATGACAAGGAATTGGAGGGAACAGACATATTTGAATTCAAGTTGAGCTATGAATATGGAATCTTGCTCCACATTTGAACACCTTTCTTCTAGATAATTTTCCTTAAGTTGTTTCATTTTAAATTGTTTCTAGAGTAGTGTTGTATGTCTGATAAGGATTGGGAGAGAGTTACTTCACAGCCAGGATTAAAAAAATATCCTAATTGGTAGCACGAGATATTCCTTGAGAGAATGACTACAACAAAACTTGAGATATATTTGGCCCCACCTATACCTACAAGTTTTCCTACTACCACACCTAGCTCACCAAGCCCCAAGCCATCTGCTTCCAGGACGAAAGATAAGAAGTAGAAGAAGCCTCAGCAAGCATCGGTGAGGAAATCATCACGAAAAGAACTGACCGAAATCTTCCAGAAGGGAAATATGGATAGGTCCAAATAGCCAACAAAGCCCCTAGACATGGATGACGAATAATTGCACAAGGGAGTTGAGGAAATTGAAGCAGAAGAGGTTGAGCTAATAACTCGACTACTGCTGTATATACCTCCTAGAAAATCCACAGCTAAATTTCCAAAAGGCCTAGATTCAATGAATTTTATTATCTCCACACCATTACTACTAGAGAACGTGCTGTTTGAGGGACCATTGTTGGCCTGTATACCAAACTTGAAAATGGAGGATTGGGACCTGGGGGACCATGAGAGGTTTCCATAGTTGGTGCCTAGAAAGTACCTGAAGAAGGTTTCTATGAAGAATAATATGTCATATGGCTTGAGTCAGTGAAATGGGTGGCTGGAGTTAGGGGTGCGATGCTCCTTAATATGTTGTGGGTGCTGCATTTCAGTCACACACTATTAATACAATTCGTGTGCACCAATTTTTGACATTGCTACATGATTGAGTTTGGGAGGGCCCATCTCTATCACTAACATGCTAATCCAAAGAATAACATTTCTTCCATACCAAGGAGTGGACCCTGTGGAGGATTTCATAGGAAAGTCACAGGAGAAAATGTTGGTGAACCAAATGAAGAGTGATTTTGTCTGGTAAAGAAGTTGCACGGGTATTCCATTCAGTGAATGTCAGATGGTGCATTGCAGTTTGCTGCACAAATCTTGGCTAGTAAGATCATGAGGAAGTGTCGTGCCGATGAAGTGTCAGTGCCAAGTCATCTCTTTGGCTAGATAGTGCACCAAAGGAGTCTAGTATAATTGGGCTCACTATTTATGTCATGAATTTTTGGAGGACTGCAGAGAGGCCCAGGATGAGGGCAAGCCATTCCACAAGCAGTTCATCAATGTCACATATTTCAAAGTAGATTTCCATAATCTCCACATCCATGCAAAGAAATATGCCATGGGCATATGGCACAAGTTTCCTTACTTAGTTTCTGAGGACGATATTTTAGTGGTTGTGAGTAAGTGGCCAGGTGACTGGCTCACCCATTCTAATGTTGGTGTATGTATCAGTAAGGTTAATGAAGATGCAGCAACACAAACCACCATGCAGAACACAACCATGATACGGGAAAAAAAAATGAAGGAAGCACATAAGGGTTCTGCTAAAGAAAATATTGCAGCAAGAGAAAAGGCCATGCAGTAGAAAGAAGTTGTTGCAAAGGAGAAAGAAGCATCTACCAAGGAAAAAGAAGAAACAAAAGAAAGGACTATGTCACAAGCCACCATTAACCTTGGTGAGTCCTAAACCAAGCAAATGGACATGGAGTAAGAGATAAAGGGAGAAGAGGAAGGGAGCACAGGCTTGGAGTCCCCCTTCATTGTAAAGAATAGGTAGAAAATGAGTTTGACCGGGCTGCACAAGAAGTAGAAATTAGATAAATCAGTGAGCACAATGCCTTTGGTCCTCACAGAGGGGGACTTAGATGAAATTGGGGATGTGGTCTAGGATGCAATGTCGGAAATTTGGTTAAACTTTCAAGAGTAGTACCAATACATGCTAGGTAAGGTACAACAAGGACTGTGGGAATTACAAGTCCAAACAGGACTTCTCTAAGAAAGCATGGGACAAGTGAGCGGGTTGGCCCTAGAAACTAAACTCACCCTGGATCTTCACACAGTGCAGTTTCCAGAGGGGTTGCTATGCTTCGACTCAGTAGAAGGTAAGGTGCACCTGCTCCACATGAAGTATTTGAGTCTAAATTTGGTGACACTTCGCATTGAGACTTTGCACGAGATGCACCAAGGGATGTAAGACGAGCTCAATATTTGGGAACAACGTGCACTACTGATCATCAATGATGTAAAAACTAATAAGCAGTAGATCTTTGAGGAAAAGGTGTAGGCTCTCAAGGAAAAGGAGGAGGTAACAGTGAAAAGTTAGTAGCTAGAGGTTGTTATTGCATAAGACTATAATGAGCTTCCCGAGCTCTAGATTCCACCTAAAGAAGCCTCTACAGAAAAGATTCAAAAGATAGATGCCACAGTAAAGGAGTCACATGCAGAAATTGGTAAAATTAGGTTTGAACTTCAACAATAAATCTTTGAGATACAAATTAAGATTCAACCCAATACCCCTCCAGAAGTTTGAGAACATTGTGAGGCTGCTATTAAAGAAGAGATGGCCACCTTGGAAGTTGTAGTCAAAGGATGCACTTAGTTGTTCAAACATGCCATAGAATTATGGACCTTGCTATAGGAGGATCCAACTCTACAAAATATTTAAGTGGACATCAGAGAGAAGTAGAGACATTTCAATGAAATCGGGTTGACAACGCAACCTTATCTCCTATGCAAAGGTTCACTCGATTGTAGGAGGGAAAGTTCATCTAGAGTGAAATTCACTAGTTGTGTCACAAAGAATAAATAATATCATCAATAAAATAGCCTTGGGTGGAAGAAGAAAGTTAGTTAACTCTGTCTGCGCAGAGCAAGCTGAAACCAATGCAGCAGACACAATGAACCGTGGGACTTCTAGTCAAAGGCCCAACCATAGAGAAATTGGTTGAATAAGTCCTCTAGGATGCTGCGCAGGGGACAACAGACTTGGAGGTGTTAAAGATTGAATTCAATGAGCTGCAGGCAAATACCAAGGTGCCACCAGTAGAGTGACTTGAGGACGAGTCACAAATTTGTGTTGGGGGCCTGTTGGGATAGGGTCCTGTGTGATCAATTTTGTAATAATTTTTTTTATCTTTGTAAAGTATCTGCATTTTGAGGAAAGGGAGTGTGAAGATCATTACAAGTCAAAGGGGCTTTAGGAAGGTCAAAGTACCTTAGTCGTTATAATTTAAGATGTTTTGTGACCCCCCCATCGTTCGTGAACCATGGTGTTATAAAGAAAGATGCTATAAAAATGAGTCATAGCAAGTCATAGGAAATCAGTTAACCATTGAATATCTAAGTATGAGAAAGTGATCTAAGTCAGAAGAGTCTATTCTCTATACTTAGGCAAAGGGGAAGGCTCCTACAAATATATGGGTAGAGACCTTGGTAAGTTTGCAGTTGAGTGCACGGGACCTGGTGGGCTCCAGTATTGCAGCAATAATGCTCCAACTCCTGGGACTCCCTTCTTTACTTTTATCAACCCGATAGTTCATAACAAACTTGGAAGCGATGGTGTTGTATGCACAAGTACTAGCTCTTGCTACAACTTTCACTTGGTTAGCTGGCAGAAGTCCGCTAGGGGCTTAAGCCAACTTCTATGAGCTCTAAGAAGAAGATTTTTAACTGATGGATGGAAGCTAACTCAAAGGAAGCTAATCTACTTGCATAAAGAAACTGAAAAGCTGAAAGGAAATGCAAACCCTAGCAAACCCTAATTTTACCAGCTAGCCCTACGGATGCAAGAGAGAGGATGCAAGCTATTAGAAGAGATGCCATTAACTTCTAGGAAGGTAAAATTCATGTTCCTAAGCTACTTCTATAGTAAAATCTAAAGAAAACATCTTTTTGAATTTTTGAATAAGTTGTCAGAATTATCATGCATGTGATTTAACTGTTTTTGACTATGCAGAGGTGGATTGGCGAGAGGAAATGCTTGTAGGAGGTTGGTAAGGTTTAGAGAGGGCCTAAGGGGTCCCTAGTATCCTTCCAAAGAGTTTCACAGAGTTTGGCTATCAATAAACCGCTTTTGTGAGATTCTACAGGAAGTCTACAGGGGTTCTATAGGATGTTCTGGAATTTCTATAGGATGTTCTGTAATTCTCTACAGGATGTTCAGAAAAGGGGATTTTGGAGGATTGATGGAGGAAGAAAGGTGAAGGAGTGGGTATGGAGGTGAGATAAGGGTGTGAGGAGGTCCAAGACATGGTGAATCGAGCTGATGAGTAGCGAGGATGGTTGTATTTGTTCAAGGAGGGGTAAAGCAATGTTGCACAAAAATATGGGAATTTAGGGCAAAGCGAGCGAAGATGGAAAATGTAAGGCAAGAGTCTAGGTTGGAGGATGGAGTAGGTGGGATTGATGGAGTACGGGTAGATAAAGGAGTATTACAGGTGCTCTGTAAGTTATTTTTCAAACTGAACAAACAAAGACGTGGAAAATCAAGGACCTAATTACTTTGACCTAATCTGACCTAGATAACAACAAAGAAAATGAACATAAGTTTATTTGAAATGAAATCATGTGAAATAACTAGGAAACTAAGCAATAATGAACCTAAGCATGCAACCACAACTGATATCAACTTCGACAAATGAGAATCTAACACTAATAATTGCATGGTGAAGCAAAGGCAGTGTTTTTGGGTGCAGCAAGGTCACCTTGGCCCCAGCTCATGATCCCACTGAGCGAGAGGTGAGATTCGAGGTCCTTGATAGCCTTTTTCTGAATATCTTCCTTGTTATTAACCTATCAAATCAATCTGAACATGAAAAGCCTTCTTAACCATCAACTATGATCTAGGTAACCAAGCAAGATTCTAATCTACTTAACATAAATTATTTTGCAAAGACATAAAAAGCAAATAACAATACACAAAGGAAGCCTTGGCACTTGGGTTGGGCCCATCACCAAGAGCTACATGCTCCTAAGAAAAACTTAGAACTGATGCCAAATAAATCTGCCTTCCATTACTCAAAAATAACCACGTCACAAGAAAGTTATACAACAGCAGCTACAAAATGAGTTGAGAAAATAACAACACTTTAGTGAAAAATACAACAGTTCAAAAAGTAACCTATGAAGGCTGGAAGCCTTCCTATTTATGCACTATGAGGGTCTCCAACAACCCTCCTTAACTCAAGGGGCTCAGCTGCTCAAATTGCCAGTGATGTGCCACTTTACATAAGACTGTTCGGCTGCCATTGGGAATCCTTTTTGGTGGCCTGCTAAACTCCGAGCTGAGGGTGGAGATTTTGACGAAGGGGTCATTTAATGTAGAGGACACCGTTCCTATGAATCCTCACCCTTGTTTCTTCATGCTTGGCTGTCATCTGGCTCATAATTGCTTGGCCTTGGTACAAAATTTGTCTAAAAATCTGCATTAAGAAGGTGTTAGCCTCCTTGGTCAAGTGACTATCCTCATTCATTCAACTAACATAAATATACTCAAAAAACATGCATAAACTATGAAAAATGGTTGATTGACGAAGGAAAATTAGGCAAAATGAGCCCAATAAGTTACCCAATTCCGGGGCTCATCATCACCCCCCTGCTGAATGGGTTGCTCATCATCTAAGAAACTAATCCAGCTCATCATCCTTGATTGCCTTGACCACCTCCCTCACATCCCAGGCCTCCAAGGTGATATCTTCTTCACGGTCATGAGATCCTACTTTTCTTTCCACTTCTTCCCACTGCATGTGTTCCTCCTCTTCTTTGACTCCCTCTAGCAGCCCCAAAAGCAAGGGAGAGCTAAACTTGAGGTCGATCCAGTTGGCTTGAAGATTATGCATGGACTGTTTGTAGAGGGGTACCCTTGCCAAGGCCTCCCTCATACTTGTTAGGGAGTGGTATTCTCTTATTTTTAGGCTGTGGGACATTGTATTCCACCTTCGGGAGCAAGCATGAAAACAATTATCCCCTAACAGTCTCTCCATGTCCTCAAAATGGGCTATGGCTTGAGCCTATCATTCAATGTAGTCTGGTAGGGCCTAAGCGTCATTGGCCAAGTGCTAGTGGGCATATATTAGTGCTGAGGGATCCTATGGCTCTGCTCTGATCATTAGTGGCTTGTTTAGTTCCGTGTCCATAACATTTCAGACCTCTGCTGCTCTCTTTTCTTCATGATTTAGCCAAGAGGCCATGGCCATCACTTGCACATCTCCTACCGCAGCGTTGGTATCCCACAAATTCAGGTTGGGAAGAGCGAATTTGTGTAGGTAGAACTCTGATAATTGGCCTTGTCCTCTGATGAGCTACTGTCACATAAAGCCATGAATTGATAGTAGTTTTGAAACGGAGTGGTGCCCCTTTGGGCCAAGGTGTTAATCTGGAACTGCAACCACTGATCCTTAAGGTATAAGGCATATGATTTGGCAGGTTTCCTACACTGCATTGCCTCCACTGCCCAGCTGGCCATGCAGGCCAGTTGGGGATCCTTCTCTTGTACCTGTTGCTTTAGAGACTGTATCCCTTGTGCTGCTTGCAATTCCTTCTCTTGTACTTGTCTATTTAGGGCCTCAACTTCAGCATACAACCCATCTCTCTTCTGTTGTTCATCAGGGATTTCTTTTTCTGCTATGGGCTCCTCCTGTTGCCACTGTTCCCCTAAGGTGTGGGGCCTATATTCCTTATAGTATCCCTGTAACTGTAGCTGCTATTTAAGAAGCTCGTTTTCTTCCTGTAGCTTGGCCTGTTGGCTGCTTTCCACATGTCATACCATAGCCAATTCCTTCCTTTCCTTTTTGAGTTGCTCCTCCAAGGGACCTATATCTGCCACACCCTTGGACTTAGTGATCTTCATCCAAGTGTGGGTCCTCACTCTCTCTTCTTCTAGTGCAAAGAAAAGTGGCACTGTGAATTTTTGGGGAATTAACTTTCCGGCCTCTAATAGGTTATAGTAGGATCTCAAGCTGGGCTAGGGGCTTGGTTCCACATTTTTCTCAGTCTTCTCTTCCTTGTGGGATGATTTAGCTGCCTTTTCTTCCAATTCCTCGGTCTCCTTTAGTCTAGTCAACATTTCCCGTAGAACTGTCTCAACATCCTAGAGAGGTCTTTGTGTCCATCATTTTAATCCCTTCTCTCCAGGTGGATGTTTTCGGGCTTCCCCATTCATAGGTGATGGATGCCTTTGGAGGAGATCTTTCTTTTTGTTTAGCTGTGGTGTCCTTAATCGTAATTGGATCTTTTGACTGTGGCTGGGGTGTGCCAGCTTTTATCCGTGTGCTCCTTCTTGCCTTAAAATACATGGAGGGCTCCCTTTTTCGCTTCCCTTTCCTATTTTGGAGATGTGATTAAGGCAGCCAGCACAGTTGCTGCCTCCCTGGCCAAAATCTCAAGTGATTTCTCCTTTTGTTGCTCTGTTTCCATACTTCCTGTAGAAAGTCCTGTGTCAATTGTTTTCATGCTTCCTGTAGAAACTGTGTCAATTGTTTCGATCTACTTGGTTGGATGTGTCTTTCCTTTTGATTTCTGTGTGGTGGCCTTGGTTGTTCCCTCCTTTTTTTGGACTTTTTCAGTCCTCTCTTCTCTACTCTACAATCGTTTTTCCCTGGGCGTTTGTGCCATTGATCCTCCCATAGTTTTAGGCTTAGCAACTTGGCCTTTTCCTTGTTTCTCTTTATGTTCTTTTTATGGTGGTCTGTCCTGTGTTTCTTTACCACTGGCTTTCTCTCCTACCTTAGTGTGTTCCTTTTCTTCACTACTGGATGAGGTGAATTCCTCGGCCAAAATTCGAATATCGTCATATCTGGACATGTTGTGGAAAATCTCCCAGGAGAGGGGGACAGTGTAGGTGTGGAGGGCATCTTTTACTAAAAGCTTGATGAGCCCATGATGGGCTAACTGATCTGGTGTCCATTCCTTCATTTTTGTGCCACATTCAATTAATGATTGCAGAAGAAAATAGGGGATGCTCAACTTTTGTTCTGGAGGTAAATCCAACCCCTGTCTTAGTTCACTCAGCAACCGGAAATGATACCGTAGACAATACTGAACCGCCACTCACAGGTAATGTATTTCATGATTTGGAGACTGAATTCACTCCAAAGAGGATGTAAGCTAGCTGTCCGGACCCCGTTCTTGTCTTCTGCAAACTGTTCCTTGGGTAGGAAGAATTATTTCTTGGCTTTTTGGCCCAATGCCCTCTCCTCTTTGCTCCAGGGTATCCCTAATGGCAGATCAGTAAACTGACTAATGAGTTCAGGGGTAAGCTTTAGGGTCAACCCTCTAAAGTTCACTGTGGCCTATGTCTTTGATTTAGGTTGCAGGGACATTAAGAATTCCTCCGTTATCTCACCGTCATGGCCTTGAATTTTGTCACAAAATTTCATCCAGTTGGCATGGGTGAAGAGGTTCACCTCCTGGCATGGTGAGAGTGCTCTGTTTTAATCCTCTGAGCAGAAAGGGAATGTTGTTTATGGTTTCCTCCTTTGAATTTCAAGAAAGGATCTCTCGGGTGTTTAATTTTTAATTTGCACCAATTCCCTGGTTCTAATGCTTTTGCTACCCAAAACTCTAATGCCTGTGTATAACAGGAAGAATTAGGTTTCCACAGACAGGACATAGAGCTCAATTTTCATCCTCATCATACATACAACCATGCAAGTTCAAATTCTTCATACACAGGTTAGCCCTCACAGTGCTTTATCTTTTCTATAGGATTTTTTTTTTTAACAGGAACCATGGAGGAGAATGTTGATGCAGAACCGGCTGAGAAATTCTGTGCAACACACATGCAAATTGCTATTTTTGACTCACAGGCAGACTTGTCTCTAACCCTCCAATTCAAGACAGTTCAATTCACCACTTTTTCCAAAACATACCATGCATGAAAGAGTGTTTTCGAGCCTATGTCTCTCGAAACTCCAAATTCGATGCAGAAAAGTCTAGGCTTCTATGCTCCAGAAGGCTATGTCATACTTCCTGTAGAACTTCTTCTTGTAGAACTCTTGCCAGCTTCTGCAAGATGTCACTGCACCTCTTAATGAGCTCAGTATGTGGGAGAATTTTGAAATAGGCCGAAAAGCTCGGTGGAGGATGACGGGTTAACAGATTGTCGAAGTGGAGGACAAGTACTTTGGCCAAGGACATTACAAGTGCAAATGAACAGCGGGTGGTGCGAGTTTTCATCCAAACATTTTTGAACTATGGAACAATTCGTGGCGAGGGGGTGTGGTGCTGGACCGAACCATTATCCAACGTCACGGCCATCATTTCTCTACACGTCCCTGGCCGCCATTACCTCCCCTCTTCCATTAACCACCACCACCACTGCCAGTCCCATTGATTTTCCCCGACTGGACACTCCACATGTGTCGGTTGCATGGCTCATTGGCGATTTTGAACGTAATTGAGCTTGTTCGGATCCCATGAAGCAATGTAACTGGCTGAGGGTGGCCAATTTGACTGGCCCCCGATCCTCGTTCAATCCGAACCATTTTCAGAGATATGTAGTTTCTGAAATATAGTTTATGTAATTGACGAATGAGTTTAGACACATACCTACATGGCCATGGATGTGCTATGCAGACTTTGGGTCTCAGAACCACTACCTCGCTTGCTGTTGCCTCATGCACAGGTGTTAGAAACCATTCTTTCATTTGTTGAAGTTGTATGCATGGCTTTGGATCTCGATCCTTCGGTTAGCAAAGTTTCATGCACAGGTTCTGTTTGACTTCAGCTATCGAGGATGTGTTCACGTCCAAGAGGAACATTTTTACATGTTCCCTGTGTTGATTTCAACTATCCCTACCTTCAGAGTATGTGTTCCATAGGGATCAACTGCTACAGGATTCCTGTAGGATGTCTTGTAGCTGCTTCTCCTCCTAGGATGCAGGCTAAACGAGCAGGGCCATATTGCGAACAAGGACTGGATTCGTTGATGAAGAGTCTAGATGGAGCATGAACAAGTAGAGTGTACGAGACTTTGCTGCTTGAGTTGTCACTTGAAAAAAAAAAATTCTGTCAATCTGAGGAAAACAGGGTTTCTTACATGACTGTGCAGGAACACACAACCAGGTGGGTAATAAAGGTGTAAAGAGATGGAACAGGGTGTCATATGGTGAGGGGTTGAATAGAGGGGCGGCTGCAGGCCTAACAAACTGATCCCAACCATCAGATTCCCTTTCAAAATTAAATTTGGCTCGTCCGAAGGTTCTACATGATTTTTCCTGTAGAAATACAAAACTTCCTGTAGAAAGCCCATAACTTCCTGTAGAAAGCCCAGAACTTCCTGTAGAAGGCGGAATCTCGACTTGAATGTGATCAAATCCTAGGAAAGGAAAGAGGCCATGGAGGGAGTGTTTGAAGGGATTTCCTACAGCCTAGTACAGACCCCTATCCTCATTTTGTGCGACCCTCCTTACTTGCAATGTATTCCCTGCAACCTGCAATTATTTGACAAAGATAAGGCCTGTTTTCTTTGTTCCTTTTTTTTTTTTTGAGAGACAGCTAGGGCACCTCCATGAGGTTTTCACCCTCACTATCTGCCCCGGGCACCTCGAAGAGGTTTTTCCCCAAGGATCTTTTTATTCCATTTCTTTATTTTTTCTAGAGACAGCTGGGGCGCCTCCATGAGGTTTTCACCCTCACTGTCTACCCTGGGCGCCTCAGAGAGGTTTTCACCCTCACTGTCTGCCCTAGGTGCCTTAGAGTGGTTTTCACCCAAGGATCTTGTTATTCCTAATTTTTTTTTTTTTTATGATGATCAAGGTGTGGGTGGAATAAAGGCAGGGCCCTACTCCACTACCAGCACTGATTTGTCCAAAGTTTCAACGAGCTCCTACTTCGAAAGGGGTTTCCTGTAGATTTTCAATCGATGCCCATTGACGAGCATGGGGATGGCTTCTTCATCAAAGGTCCTAATAAGGACTAAACCATTATTGCATTTCTCCACTGTATATGGTCATAACCATCTTGTCCTCAGCTTCCCTTTGAAATCCTTGTATCTTGAGTCATACAGCAGCGCCAAATTTCCTAGCTGGAATTTATTTTCATTAAGGTGCTGGTCATGCCATATCTTCCTTTGGAGTTGAACTACTTCTGAGTGGAGGAGGGCCTACATTCTCTACTCATCTAATCCATTCAGCTACAGTAATCTTTCACATTGAGCATGGATGAGATCTAGGTCCAGCTGAGCTACCACCCTCAATGTGTTGTACTCAAACTCTATGGCCAGTAAAGCTTTCCTCCTGTAGTCCAGCTCAAAAGGTGTGAAACCTATTGTAGTTTTCCAAGTGGTTTTGTAGGCCCAGGTGGCCTCAACTAGGTGATTTGCCCAATCCTTTCTGCTGCTGCTCACCACCTTAGTCAAAATCTCTTCCAATGCTCTATTAGTGACTTCCACCTGCCCATTTTCTTATGGATGATACGGGGTGGAAGTTCTTTGCTTGATCTTGTGATGAGCGAGAAGGTCTTCAATCATGTTAGAGGTGAACCGGCTTCCTTGATCAGTTACTAACTCTCCTGGGTAGCCAAACTTGTAGAAGATATTTTCCCTTAAAACTCAGCCACTTTTTCTTTTGTTGCTACCTTGATTGCCTTTGTTTCTGCCCACTTTGTCAGGTAGTCGATGCACACAGTTATGTAAGACCTTTTCTTTGAAGGAGGGTTGATAGGACCCACAAACTCCATGCCCCACTTCTCAAATGGCTCGAAGGTCACTTGAGGTTGGAGGTGCATTTCATCCCTTGGAGTCATTTTCCCCATCCTCTGGCATCAGTCACACTGGCTGATGTATCTTCTGACATTTTGATGAAGAGTAGGCCAATAGTAGCCTGCCTGTAGAATTTTGAAGGCAGTCATTTTTGCTGCAAAGTGGCCTCCACAGGGTCCATCATGACAGGTTAGGAGGATGTCAAAGACTTCCTCCTCCCTAACACAATGCCTCAAAATCTGATCTGGGCCAAGTTTAAATAGGTTTCCCCCGATCCAAGTGAATGGGGCACTCTTCCTCACAATTCTGCTCTTCTCCTTTGAGGATAGATGCGGAGGGAACTGTGCTGAGACCAAGTAATTTGCTATATCAGCAAACCATGGAGAGAGTACTGAGATAGCAAACAGGTGTTCATCTGGCATCTGGTCATCCACTGTCCCTTCTTCATCTGCACGCAAATCCAATCTAAACACGAAGTCAGCAACAACATTTTCCTTACCTGGCTTGTCGACAATAGTCAAATCAAATTGCTGCAACAAAAGTAACCATCTAATGATACGATAATTTACATAAGGCTTATTCATTAAATATCTAATCGCAACATGATCAATGTGTATGAATGTTTGATAACCAGTGATGTAGTGTTTGAACATGTTCAGGGAATGGACTACTGCCAGGAACTCTTTCTCAGTTACAGTATAGTTCATCTCTACCGCAAACAGGTTTTTGCTGACAAAGTATATGGCATATGGTAGTTTCTCCTCAACTTGTCCTAAGGCTACCCCTATGGCTTTCTTTGAGGCATCGATGTGGATGTGGAAAGGTAGGGCCCAGTTTGGACCTCTCAAGATTGGGGCAGACACTAGCTTATCTTTCAACTCATCGAGAGCCCCTTGACAATTGTCAGTCCATTTAAACTCAACATCTTTCCCTAAGAGGCTAAACAATGGTGAGGCTAGCTTATTGAAATCTTCGATGAATCTTCTATAATATCCTGCCAAGCCTAGAAAACTTCAAACATCTCTGACCTTTCGAGGAGGTGGAACCTTTTGGATGATAGTGATCTTGTTAGGATCCACCTGTAATCCTTGCTGAGAAATCGTATGACCTAGCACAGTCCCTTCAGTCATCAAGAATTCATATTTTTCGAGACTGAGGGACAGGTTCATCTCAATACACTTGGTTAAAAATTTTCCTAGGTTAGTCAATGCTTCTTGGAAGTTGGACCCATAAGGAGTAAAGTCATCCATATAGATTTCCACCGAAACGTGAACCAGTTCAACAAATATGGTCAATACTGCTCTTTGGAAAGTGGCAGGAGTGTTGCATAACCCAAAGGGAAGGACCCGGTAAGCAAAGGTACCCCATGGGAAAGTGAAGGTGGTTTTATCTTGGTCTTTTGGGCTGATTTGGATCTGATTATACCCACTGAACCCATCTAGGAAAGAGAAGAACTTCTTTCCTTCCAGTCCATCCAACACTTGATCTATGAAAGGCAAAGGGAAATGGTCCTTCTTGGTGGCTTTGTTAAGTTCTCGGTAATCTACACAAATTCTCCACTTCCTATTTTTCTTGGACACAAGCACTAGAGGTGAGACCCACTCACTGTCAAAGATGGAGTAGATGAATCCTGCATCCAACAATTTTTGCAATTCTTCTTTGACGATGTCCTTAAGGGCTAGATTCATTCTCCTCTGAGGCTGCTTGACTGGTTTACAATCCTCCTTAATGTAAATGTGATAGGTACAGATCCAAGGGTGGACTCCTTTCATCTCCTTATAGCTCCAAGTGAAAGCATCCAAATGATTTTTCAATAAGCTACACAGCTCCTTCTCCTAGAGGACTAGCTACTTGGACATAGGCCCATTCTTGATGGTCATGCTCCTAGCTCGACAACTGATGTAAGAATCTCTAGTAGCTAACCAAGGCCTTTCCAAAATGAGGGGGTATCCAGTGAGTTTTGCCTTTGGCTGAAGGACCAAGAAGTCCGCAGGGTACTCCCAAGAGTCAACAGAGACCAGGACATCTTCCACAATCCCTTTGGGAGTCACGGTGGAGCGATCTGCTAACTGCAGTACTGTCGAGGTCTTCCTTAAGGAACTCTGAAGTTCATCACATTAATAGCAGCCCCTAGATTGATCAAGGTGTGGGGGATTATGGTGCCATTGATGTGGACATCAACTACAAGACTCCCAAGGTCCAAATATTTTTAACAGATTACTTGCCCCAACATTAGATCAGACAGTTGTCCTATGACATTGATAGTCGGGGCATCTCTCTTGCTCCTACCTGGGTGCCTAAAACACTTCTCCTTGATCAATTTTTTTTATATTGGTACATCTTTTATGGCCTGGAGAAGTGGTATTTTCACACAACTACTTAAGTTCTCCCAAAGTTCAGTCTCCTCTAGGTTTGGTTGTGTGGTTATTGTTAGTCGCTTAGGAAAGGGTGGAATGGCTTTGGGTTCACTTTCCTGTTTTTATTCCTCATCCTCTGGGCGAGGAAGTTGGCGGTCTGGAAGGACCTTCCCATATCTCAGGTTGATCTCCTAGATCTCCACAACATAGGTAGGGCATGTTGTCTCCCCAGTGTATACCTGTTAGTCCTATTTGTTGTTGGGGTTTGGGTTCGGTTGGGAAGGCATCTGGGGTTGTCTTGGAGAAGTAGGAGGTAATGGTTGTGGTTGAGCAGGTGGTGGAGGCAGAATGGCGGGAAGGGAGTTGTATTGGGGCCTCCACCCCTCCTGAGGTGCATTCGACTGAGGCTGTGGCTAGACATGTGAGTGAAATGAATGAGCAGTAGGTTGAGTATGATATTGAGATGGATAAGACCATGGAGGAGGTGTGGGCCAGGAAGGATGAGCAGGGGGACCCCAAGAAGGTATTTGAGCGGATTGGTTGGGGCTATAATAAGCTTGGGATGTCCCTTGCATCCCCTGCTGGTAAGGTCTGGGCCCATGTAGCCTCCTTTGACTGAGGAAGTAGAGAGGTTCATTGGTTGCCTCAGTACCCTGGTACATGGCTTTAAATCCAAGCAAGGTTGGGCATTGGTTTGTGGGGTGGTCTTCCTCACAAACAAAACATACCTCTACTGAGTGTAATGGACACTCATTCTTAGGGTGCTTCCTCGTACATCTGGGATAGAAAATGGCCAAAGCCCTCTTAGCTTCCTCTTTCTTTTGTTGGATTAGGAAAGTATCAAGTTGCATGGAAATGGTCTGTCTCATCTCACTTTTTAGGTCTTCCATCTGATTAGCAAACTCATGCTTGGAGAAGGTGGCACTAGCTGGTGTGGACTCCCCCTACCTCTTTTCTAGGCTGCCCTAGAATGGTTTCTAAACACAGTCTTTATTTCCTCATAAGGTAGTTGGTAGATGTCTCCTCAAGCTAGAAAATGAAGCGTATCTAAAAGGTCTTCAGGGACTCCTCGGAGTAGAACCAGCTTCAGAGATTCAGGGTCAAGTGTGCACCTGGCCCATTTATAACTAAGTTTGAACCTTTCCTCGTAGTCTTCTAAAGACTCATCCTTTCCCATGGTCGTCTGAAAGATCTCTCCCTTTGTTTCTTTAGACCTATAGTAGTCCTGGTATTTGTTGTTAAAGGCTTGTTGCATTTGAGCCCAAGTGGTGATATTGTTTTCAGGTAACCCCGTGAACTAGCATAGCGTTGCATCCTCGAGGGTAGAAGGAAAGAGTTTCAACTTTTTCTCGTCCTCGACATAGTCATAAGTTTGACAAAGGACAAAAAACTCAAATAGGAAGGTATCAGGGTCTTCAGTGGTCAATCCATGGAAGTGAGGTAAGGCTAGGGGACTTATGTTCATCATTTTCATGTCCCCATTGGTCTCTCGGATGGGAAAGGCACCTTCTATTCTCTCCTCATCTCCTATACCATTTCTGTGTTCAGCCATGGTCTCAAGAGGGATGTTCTCTTGCTCTTCTTCTATTAGAAGATCTTCGTATATCTCTGGAGGTTCACCTATAGGTTCTTCTAGATCACGACCACCAAATAAGAGAGAAGGGTGACTCAGTGATGTGGTGGGGGTGTTGGGTAAGAATTTTCCAGTATTGTCTCTATTCCTACGAGGCATGAAATGAAAGATTTTTGGTTGCTTTTTTTTTTTCTCCTTGTACGTGCAAAACTGAAAGAGATTGAATTGCAACTAACTAAAATCTATCTTGCTGAAATGAAAATGTGGAATTGAAATGAAAGCAGGAAAGGACTAATCTATTTTGCTGAAATGAAATTGTAGGAATGAAATGCTAGGCTACGCTTGCAAAATTGAAATTGTGGAATTCAAATGCTAATCTACACTTGCAGAATTGAAATGTTAATCTACTCTTGCAGAATTGAAATGCTAATATACGCTTGCAGAATTGAGATGCTAGTCTAGGAAAGCAGGAAATGACTAGTCTACTTTTGCGGAAATGAAATTGCAGTATCGAAATTAAATAAACTACTTAACAGAAGGTTGTAGTAGGAAATAGAAGAAAAGCAGAAATCACAAATACTCTAACGCTTCCCTGACAATGGCGCCAAAAAGAATGGTGGGCTCCAGTATTGCAACAATAATTCTGCAACTCCTGGGACTCCCTTCTTTACTTTTATCAACCCAGTAGTTCGTAAAAAACTTGGAAGCGACGATGTTGTATGCACAAGTACTAGCTCTTGCCACAGCCGTCACTTAGTCAGCTGGCACAAGTCTACTAGAGGCTTAATCCAACTTCTATGAGGTCTGAGAAGAAGCTTTTTAGCTGATGGATGGAAGCTAACTCAAAGGAAGCTAATCTACTTGCGGAAAGAAACTGAAAAGATGAAAGGAAATGCAAACCCTAGCAAACCCTATTTTACCAACTAGCCCTACGGATGCAAGAGAAAGGATGAAAGCTACTGGAAGAGATGCCATTGACTTCTAGGAAGGTAAAATGCATGTGCCTAAGCTACTTCTATAGTAAAATCTAAAGAAAACATCTTTTTGTATTTTTGAATAAGTTGTCAGAATTATCATGCATGTGATTTAACTGTCTTTTACTATGCAGAGGTGGATTGGTGAGAGGAAATGCTTACAGGAGGTCGGGAAGGTTCAGAGAGGGCCTAAGGGGTCCTTAGCATCCTTTTAGAGAGTTTCACAAAGTTTAGCTATCAAGAAACCACTTTCGTGAGCTTTTACAGGAAGCCTACAGGGGTTCTACAGGATGTTCTGGAATTTCTACAGGATGTTCTGTAATTTTCTACAGGATGTTCAGAAAAGGGGATTTTGGAGGATTGATAGAGGAAGAAAGGTGTAGGAGTGGGTATGGAGGTGAGATAAGTGTGTGAGGAGGTCCAGGACTTGGTGAATGGAGCTAAGGAGTGGCGAGGATGGTTGGATTTGTTCAAGGAGGGGTAGAGCAATGTTGCACAAAAATATGGGAATTTAGGGCAAAGCGAGCGAAGGTGGAAAACGTAAGGCAAGAATCCGGGTTGCAGGATGCAGTAGGTGGTATTGATGGAGTATGAGTAGATAAAGGAGTATTATAGGTGCTCTGCAAGTTATTTTTTAAACTGAACAAACAAAGACGTGGAATATCAAGGACCTAATTACTTTGACCTAATCTGACCTAGATAATAACAAAGAAAATGAACATAATTTTATTTGCAATGAAATCATGTGAAATAACTAGTCAACTAAGCAATCATGAACCTAAGCATGCAAGCACAACTGATATCAACTTCGACAAATGAGAATCTAACACTAATAATTGCATGGTGAAGCAACGACAATGTTTTTGGTGGAAGCAAGGTCACCTTGGCCCCAGCTCATGATCCCACTAAGGGAGAGGTGAGATTCGAGGTTCTTGATAGCCTTTTTCTGAAGATCTTCCCTGTTATTAACCTATCAAATCAATCTGAACATGAAAAGCCTTCTTAACCATCAACTATGATCTAGGTAACCAAGAAAGATTCTAATCTACTTAACAGAAATTATTTTGCAAAGACATAAAAAGAAAATAACAATACACAAAGGAAGCCTTGGCACTTGGGTTGGGCCCAATGCTAATAGCTACAAGCTCTTAATAAAAACTCAAAACTGATGCCAAATAAATCTGCCTTCCATTACTCAAAAATAACCATGTCACAAGAAAGTTATACAACAGTAGCTACAAAATGAGTTGAGAAAATAACAACACTTTAGTACAAAATACAACAGTTCAAAAAGTAACCTACGAAGGCTGGAAGCCTTCCTATTTATGCACTACGAGGGTCTCCAACAACCCTCCTTAACTCAAGGGGCTTGGCTACTCAAACTGCCAATGATCAACCACTTTACATAAGACTACTCGGCTGCCCTTGGGAATCCTTTTCGGTGGCCTGCTAAACTCTGAGCTAAGGGTGGAGATTTCGAGGAAGGGGCCACTTAATGCAGAGGACACCCTTCCTACGAATCCTCACCCTTTTTCCTTCATGCTTGGATGTCATCTGGCTCATAATTGCTTGGCCTTGGTCCAAAATTTGTCCAAAAATCTGCATTAACAATGTGTTAGCCTCCTTGGTCAAGTGACTATCCTCACTAACATAAATGTACTCAAAAAACATGCATAAACTATGAAAAATGGTGGATTGACAAAGACACTTAGGCAAAATGAGCCCAATAAGTTACCTAATTCCAAGGCTCATCAGGACCCTACAGTTGTGTGCGCAGGGAAGAGTCTGTAACAGAGGGATTGAATGTAATAAATACTAGTTTTGGATCAATATCTATTTATTTGTATGTTTGTGTTTATTGTAAATTCGCTCTATTTTATGCAATTATCTTAAGGAACACTTAATTGATGCATGCAAGTAGTAGATATGTTAGATTACTTGATCTTACAAATGTTTAATGCAATCAACATAGAGTTAGGAGTTGTTATCTGTAAGTTATCTTAATTTCTGCATTTCAAGGGATAAGGTTCATGAAGGCTAGGATAAGGCTCTAGAAGTAAGAGAATTCCATCACATAGACCTCTGGATGCAGAAACCTGGTTCTGTCATCCCACTTTAATGCCTCGGGTGAGACTACAGCCTGCGCTACGTGGGTTGTTGCTGAAAAGGCCAACAATGTATGGTTTTGTTGGTTGGCGCAACTAACTCTGCACCTGGGTCCAAACCCCCTCAAACCAACATGACCCCTATAGAATTTTTATGCCCTCCTTCAATCCTATAATGAATTTTTTATTTTACCTCATTAGTGTCTAGAGACTCTTTAACCTTCTTGAGAATTTCCTCTTCAAGTATTTTGGTATCCTTTTCCTCTAAGATCCTTGTTTTCTCTTGACTTCAACAATGATTATTTTCTTCTTTTAATCACTTTATGTCATCTAATAGTTTTTTATTATGGTTCTATAATCTACATATCTCTTCATCTTTCTTTTTTTATTCTTCCATTGAGTTATCCTTTTTATAATACCCCTTGCTAATATTTCCTTGTTTCAATTTTTAATATCCTTAATGATTGTTTTATTAAGGCTTTATATGTTAGATATATCATCATCCTTCCTCTTGATATCTTCTTTGATTTGTTTTAATTCATCTTTAATTTTATGCATTAATTCCATTTTTGAGTCATTGATCCATTTTTTTAAGAATAATTCTTCAAAAATTTACCATGTGGAGTGTAATATAATATCTCCATCAAGTCATTTCCACCATTTGCAATATTCTCCCTCAAGGTAATATCCTATCCAAAAGGGACCTAGATAATATTCCTCAGGTATCCTCAACAAAATTGTGGCCCCAAAATTCTTTTTAAAATAAAATTTTAGTTAATTGAAGTGCCTTCCTTATTGGCAAGGGACAAAATGTAACCACTGATGTGGAAAAAGGGTCCTATATGTTAGCCTTTGGGACTACCATATCATCATTCTTGCCTCTTCACATGCCATGGAATTTTATTTGTGGCCCTCTTCATCCTTTTCCCAATATATTTTGTAAATATTAGTATTATATTTAATTAATTTTATGCTACTTACACTCCATTTTCCTTTCCCTCCCATCTAGAATGATGATGATTGTGGAGGTTATAGGGGATCCAACTTTTGTCTGTGTGTCCTCCATCTAGCACATTGTTTGTGACTGATGTGATGAGGAAAATAGAGTCCCATCTCAAACATCAATTTCCTAATGCACATGCTCCCCTATACAGGATATAAATCAATGACTAATATCAAGTGAAAACGTTGAACTTGTCATTACTTAAAATGACCTTTTCGCTCTACAAACCACTTACTACCTAAGGGACACACGTCACCTTGAAAATGATTATGGATCCCAAAATGTTATCTGTAAGGACACTTCCTTAGTCTTCACACACTAATTATTTTTGTTTTTCACAACTTGTGTTTGCAACTATTGACCCTATTTTGTGACTATAATATGTGTACCTAGACTCCACAAACACACACACACCCCAATAATTCATGTCTTCCATGAATTTTCTAAATTTAGCTTTTGCACCTCATTCACCTTGTTTATTTATTCATTAAATTTATAGAATTCGACCTCACGACCTACTAATTTGGTGCATTTGCACCAATTAAGCCTCTTTATTTCATTCAGAATAAGGGATTTTCTCCAAATTTCAAATTTTCTCCAAATTTCGTACATGTCCAAGATTGAAATTTTATCGATTATTCTCTATAGTGGCTTCAATATTAACATATAATTATGCCAATGCATAATTTTCCAACTATATTTTTTAATAACTATCCTTCTCAAGGAATTATATCAAACATTTAATAAATGAAATATAACTCTATTCTATACAAAATGATGTTGTAGCCCATACAACCTTAGCGCTATAACTAGTAGCTTTGATACTATTAAGTAAAATACCCCATATGTTGTATAAATATTGAGGATAAAGGGTACTTCTTAAGAAAACAAATTTCTAACAATTTATTAATCTAATACCTTTTTGTCACATGCCCATATTCAATAGAATTTCCCTTGTAATGACAAGGTACTTTAGGCACACAAGCTTTCCTAGGAACTTCCATAGACATCAAGTTCTTGATCTACTTAACCCTTAAAACATAACACACAATCATTTCAAGAAATAAAAAAGAGAAAGATTAGATGTGCGGCTTAGCCCAAAAGGTGGATGCTTAGTGATGACTATGGTAGTTGTTCGATATATATTCACTCCTATGTTACCTCCAGCTATTACCTACATACAAACAACAATAACCACAATATCTATGCTCTTGCAAAACCCATTAGAATTCATGATATAAATTAACAAAAACACATATCAATAGACATATAAATAATGCATGCAATTGGGGTAAAATATATGCTCATTCCATTATACCATAAGCAACTATAATGATGCGCTTAAGCATAGTCCTTTTCCTTGGCTCCTACTCTCACTATAACTCACTATCATTTTCTACATCTTTTTTTATCTTGTCATGAAGATGAGTCGGTCTTCACTCTAGTAACATTACCCTTTCAATAATATTTCCTCCTGTGATCCATGGAGAGCATTTCTTTTATAGATGTCTTATAGGAGTCATCATATGTATCTAGGAATTTTTTTGACCATGTTTTCTATGGTCCTTTCATTGTTAACCTCAAGACGTGACCATTTTTTACCTCTTCTAAACTTTCTATTTTCTTTTCACCCTAATTCTCTTCAACTCTTCCTCTCTAGAGTAAAAGAGTTGCAACTCTCCCAATCTAAAACAAAAGAGTATTGCAGCTCTCCCTATACACTATGTAAGGGGTTTTGATTGACCAAAAGTGTCTTTTTCTTAGGGTTTGCATGGGGATTTTAGTGTGTCCTAGCCCTCATCCTGCTTTACTTCCTTACTAGATCGAAGGGTTTCCTTTTAAGGTATAAGTGACCTTGAAAGGTGATAATTTAAGCTATAACAACCCATGCATATAAATGCACTAAATTCACTATTTTATACCTCTAATACCAATTCTCTTATTTTCCTTCCATTAATTGATTTGTGCATGAATCTATG
Source organism: Pinus taeda (assembly GCA_000404065.3). Taxonomy (NCBI): domain Eukaryota; kingdom Viridiplantae; phylum Streptophyta; class Pinopsida; order Pinales; family Pinaceae; genus Pinus; species Pinus taeda. The sequence continues at coordinate 133,150 of APFE031017876.1, forward strand.
ACAATACATGCTTATACATGTAACTGAAAGAACATTCAACTTGTAATAAAAACATAATTAATTCACATAACCATACACAAATTAATAACACTGATCTATCTAAGTAATAACCACCAACAAGTTATATATTAAGGAGTTCCACCCAACCATAAGCCCTCTATTTCATTTAATGTTTCTACAATAGGGTCATCCCCAAGATAAGGCTATGAGTATACAAGGAAAACCTGATAAATGACTAGCTCTAATACTCTCACATAGCTGAATTTTTCAACTATCTTGGTCTATAACCTCTTATGTCAGTTCTAACTTTCCAGCTCTTTATCCCCCTTAGCTTGTACAAACCAAAGAATGGGATCTCCTTCTCTACCATGCATTCCCTTGGGATATCCCACTTCTTCCTTGGGATACATCATATCCTAACTAAGAAATATAACTACTAGTTGCATTTAGGTTTTCTCAAATCAAGATTTACAATACACACGTTCTGAATTATTAATGGTTTCATCTTCGTAGACTTTCATCGATTTCTCATAGTCATACCATGGTAGCTTGGGATTAGAAACAAATTTCTAGGATAAAATGAATGAAAACCCACATAATAAACAATAACCTTTAGATGTTTGAAATCAAGGGTATATCTACATGACCATGATGCACCACATGTCTTCCTATTGTGTCCCAATTTTACCCTCTTCGATAGCTGGGTTACCTTTATGAATTCTTCATCATGCTAACCTTGATCCACTTAGTGCCAGACTTTCCACCTATATTTTCTCAAATATTCCTTGAATAAAACATTATTTTATCTATAAATAGGCCACAACGATTTTCTAACTTAGATAATCATTTAATAATATTAAATATAGAGAATACCCCCTATGGATAGAGAGGTCCAATCTCTAACCTAAAGTGGGAGGATCCTTAGATCCTTAACGAATTCATTCTTAAATTGTTTTGAGTCAATGGAAAAATTTAGGAAACAACACTTCCCTGTTATAACATCATTCAACACTCTTGTAGTTCCGATGCTCTGGTATGGTCTTGGGCATCCCTTTCTCATACAAACATGATAATTTATTAAAAACAATATTTTGAATTCCATACATGACTCCGCCCTTTAAAAAGAACATACACACATGGGTACCATAATATAGAACCCGCATATATTATTTAAAATATGAAAAAAAAAATCCTATTTTTTGGGCGAGGTATATGGGTTTCACCGAAATGCCACCTATAGGAGCTCGTGGACTAACTGAATCAAGTAATTTCTGGTGGTATTTATATACCTCATGGGAAGGCCTAATTAGATAAAGGAAATATGGTATTGACATTATAGTATTTTTTGGTCCCCAGATCAAGTATGATTTTACCCATCCCTTGTGCACTCCCAGTCACAGGAAGCATTTTTTTCTTTGGATATATTCTCATCCTTCATTATATGGCATTATTTTGCACATGCTTGAGAAGTGATCTTTGAGGCTTGGCTTGGATGGATCCAGAGGAAGGTTTTTTTTGTGCCTTGGTGAGATCAAGTTGTATCTCTCCACTACTCTTTGCTGATATCAATAAAGAATCTCTTTATAGTTTTCAATATGTTATTATCTCATGTTTTTATGATCCATGTGTAATATGTCATGATTTATATGTTTATGCTTGATTATATAACATGTTTATTATGCACACAATTTGAAATACTTGCTATGTATATGCTTCTATGAAATGTGTTGTAGGTCTGCTCGCTTGGGAGGAAGCAGAGGGTTTGGACCCTACGAGATCGACATCGAACATAGGACTTGTAGGCATTCCTCTCAAACCTAGTTTTGGTAGTTTGTATAGTTTTCTTTTCTCCAACGTATGCTTCTTGTTGATTTTTTGCCTTTGATCTTGTGGTTGTCAACCCTTACCTTAGGGAAGTTTTTCCCACCAACATTGCTAAGAAGTGCACTTATCCCCCTTTGGAAACTAATCCCATGATTGATATAACATAGGATAACATAAGGAAAATACATAGCCTTAGGAATGGAATAATATTACCTTACTTTGGCTCCTTTGATTCCACAAACCTCTCTTTCTTTTCTCGTGAGATTTCCGTGAGAAGTAGTTTAAACTTGTAAGAAAAAGATTATTTGGACTAGCCATATTGAAATATGTAGGTAAGATGGGTTGAAAAGTAGAAACTATCTATTTTGATGTAAAATTCTTGAAAAATGGGCAATTTAATTAAAAAAAGGAAACAAAAATAGATTTTAAATGTCAAAGTTATGTCCTTTTAGATGAAGGAACAAAATATAGTCAAAATGCAACATGACAAGTTGAGTTTAACTCACGTGGTGATGAATACATGATGACGTTGCTGAGTAAAGACAATTTCCCTTCTTTCTCTAACTTTTCCTATAAGACTACTTTTACAAATAATTTATGTTTACATGCAATGGTGCACTTTTATAAAATAAGTGAGAATCACTTTTATAATGAAGTAAATTTCATTAAAGTTTCATGCAAAAAAATTAAAAAATGAATAATATAATTACTTTATAGTGAATCTATTGGAAATGTGTTCACCACTGAGAGGGGGTGAACCAGTAGTGACAAGGTCTATATGTATACTTAAAAAAATGACTTAATGATTGAAAGTCACACATTATGTTATTATTATATTATCTCATATAATTCATTAACCAACAGAGTAAATAAAAAATCACATGAAAGCCATAATACAATCAAAATAATCACATGCATAATGGACACAATGAGCTCTGGTGGAAAACCCCCTTCAGGTCAAAAACCACCTTTGTTGTTGGTGTTTCTCTGCTTCAAATTTTATTAATCAACAAATCATTTTACATCATCATAGCTGGCTATGTCCACCAAGGAAGTTTCTAATATGCATTTGAAGTTGTGAAAACCTATCCAGTGAAGGCCTCTATGCCTAACAAGCCTCACCCAACACCCATTGGTGTATGAGAATTCTACTACCTCTATTGAAGCTATTAGCCACCATCGGCAAGGAATACCCATCCCTTATTTACCAAGCTATCTAGATCTGATGATCATCTAGGGCCCCATTTAATAATGCTTTAAACTAGACCCCTGCATAAAAGAACAACAACTTTTTCTCTTTGAAAGCCTCAATACATCAATATCATATCAATCAAATAAACCCAATACATCTCACTCAACTCAACTAGCAACATACATAAGCTATAGCTCTAACAAAATAGTCTCACTATAAGATATCAACACAACACAACAATGGTCTCCAAGGATATGAAACAATCCTTCAATGGAATGTCTTCTCAAACTCTACTCATTGGATAACCAACACCCTTAGAACTCCTATAATCCAACCATACATTGAAACAATGCATACATACACTCTAGAAACATCTCCCTCAAAAACTGAGTGTATAAGGTCAAACAAGAAGGAAATGGAGTAGCTATACAATGTAATGTTACAACCATACAACTCAAGTTTTTGTAATAAAATCATTGTCCTCTCAATTATGAACTCGTGCAAATACAATGTTAGCACAAGAATAGTTCCATAAAGAGCATTCTTAACATATAATCTCCATAATAGCAGTAATCTCCTCCATGATTTGTCTTTATAACCTACATGAACATATTAAGAAGAACCATAAATATTTGTTATAAATTATGATCCAAAGAGCTTTGAAACTCATCAATCGCTACTATAATGAATGACTATTCCCTTTCACAGGCATGTAAATTAAACTATGCATATTTATACTCCTAACATACTCATCTCTTAATATTGGGTGACCCTTATGTTGTAGGAGCTCAAGTTGAGGATTATACATCAAACTCCTCATAACACACACTCAAAACAATAGTCGATCTTCTCTTGTTTTAAACAATTCTTGCCACCATCTCCACTACTCATTCCATTAAACCATTCACACTTCAAACTTCATTCTAACATGTTGATTGAGTCAAATTGAATTAATTTTCAAATAAGGAACATCATACAAACCAATTAAATCATCCAAGATGCATGAGGAATACAGATATTCTTGACCTACAGACATAGTCACTAGCACAACATTATTGAATCTTGATTGTAGATGCATGGATAAGCCTTATTTCCAGCAACTAGAGCTCTATGACACTTGGAGAGGCTACAAGGGTGTGGCTGGGGTAGAGGATCGGGGAAACACAAAATATTCAACTCAAAATTGCCTCCAACTTCTTGATCAACATCCTTTAATCTTTAAATCTTGTTCAAACCATGACAAGAATCAAAACCACCTCTAAAACCTCCTGTTTAGTTTATACATGATGTAGTCACCATAACTGCAAGAACCAACTCATGAGTGCAGAAACTGTATCTAGTGGCATCAAACATGGAAGGGAACTTGATAAATCATGACATCCTCTTCAACTTCTTTAGACATTATCAAGATTCCAATCCATAACTCAGGAGCATCAAGGGCATATCAAGGGAAACACCACATGCATCATCTACATGGAGACCTAGTTGTCAAACCAACCATCAAAGCCATCAAATCACATGAAACATAAACATTTTCCATCACAACCATAGAAACAAATACCATCAAGAAATCACACATATGCATATAATCTTTAACACAAGCCCAAGTTGACATCAATTCCAACCATCAATCACTTCAAGACTCATAAATCTTCACACACTAACATGTTGAAATCAATGAAAACCATCACCTCATCAGAACATCAATAGCAACAAATTCTAAAGAAAATATGATAGTTTACTCCATGAGAATATAATGAACAAATTAATTAATTCATATTAAATAATATTTGTTTATCGTAAGAATATACATATATCCATTTCATGATTTATTTTAGATTATAATAAGTGTATAAATGCATATGGTGAGTAATAGGTCATGTCCTTTAGACACGACTTATTATTATTATTATACATTAAGGATCACATAATAATAATTTACTATTATTACAATGATACTTTTTTATTACCTAATAATCATTATACTATATCCATAGTTGTAATATAGTTTAGGTATATTACAAGTCTCCCCCCTCTAAAAATCCTTTTTCCTCAAAGTATCTAAAGGAAAATAACTTCCAAAGAAAAAATGAACCATCTTCTTGTAGATTAATTAACTTTATATGGCTAAAAATACAAAGTGATAAAACCTTTAAATCCTTTAACAATATTATCACATCAAAAAAGGATCGATCCACTCAAGATGGATTCTTTTTTGGTACTCCTTGATTATATGATTCTGAATTTTATCTTCTTTGATGCTGAATTCAAGGTACATTGATCTTCGAATGTTTTGATAAGTAAGAAAACCATTGAATCTAGTTAAGTAACTTTGGAATTAATATGTTGATTCTTACATACTATAAATTCTATGATTTAGGTGTTGATATTCTACCCTAATAAGTTGATCTTTCTTAATCCTTGTTCTAATATTGTCATTATTTACTTGAGTCATAGTTGGCAGGAAAAATGCCCTAAGGTAGGGGTTGAAAAACTTAATAGAGCATAACAAGATAATCAAAAAATAATAGTCAAACAAGCATTCCAACAATATGAATTATTAAACATGGATTTGGAAACATACCCGAAGGTCCTACGTTTGATGATGTTCCCGTAGGGTCCAAAGCCTCTACTTCTTCCAAAATGAGTATATCTACAAGTCAATTCAAAGAACCATATACATAATAGATAATTCAATGTGCATACATACAATATATGTTAGATCATCATATATAACCATATAAATTACTATTCATGAGACAATAACATATCAAGAACAATACATGAAATTCTTTATTGATTAACAACAATAGGTGTAGGAAAGATACAACTTGATCTAGGGTAAAGGCACTGATGAAGCCTTACTCTAGATCCATCCATCCTATGCCATGAAGACAACCTCTCTAATAAGCACAAGTAGATGCTATAAGGATGGTGAACATCTCTACAAAGGAAACTGAGGTTTCATAGAGTCTGGTAGCATAGGAGGCATAAGAAAACAAACTTGATCTGGGGAAAAAATGGGTATAATATTGATAGACCTTCTCCTGTCTCCATTAGGCCTACCCAAGGGGTGTGTATATACCACCTGAAATTAGTTAATTCAGTTGTGCCACGGGATCCTTCAAGTGGGATATTGGTAAGACTCGTGAACCCTGCCTGAAAAATAAAATTTTATTTTATTTTTTCATATTTTAAAAGGTATACGTGATTGTAGTATTATAGGACCCATGTATGTCCACGATTTAGTGTGGGTAGTCACATATGGAATTTGAAATATTATTTTTTAATAAAAGATCATGTTTATATGGAAAAAGGGACTTCCTATGGCCATATAAGAGCATCAAGTCTACAAGAGTGTTAAATGATGCTATAGCAGATGCCCCCTAATATATGAGGTCATAAAGCATACATGATGGCCAAAATATATTAAGTATAGAGAGAGGATTCATCTAATAACCTAGGAGAATATCATCATATTCCAGCCCATCGAATACCTATGGAAGGATTCAGAAAGAAAACTCATGTCTGAGGAAGGCATACCCATGCTCCGAAGTAATAAATTATTTCCATTGATCAAGTATAAAGAGGATCCAGAATGTATATGTAATGGATAATCAGATCATAGCTGCAGAGGAACACGACGAAGCTATGTGTTAATATCACATATATAAGAATATCCTATCAATGATGCTAGAATAATATCTGATCAATGATGCTTCATAATTGATCCTAATAAAAGTACCAAGTCATATAGGTGCAATAATGGTAGTACTGAAACTCGGGCACCAAAATATAAGATGTTGTTGTGAAGGACTACAACATATAAAGGTGGGATGTGTCACTAAAAGAAAATTGTAGGAGATTTCAGGTGAACCAAGATGCTGACACAACCCAAGGTCTTCACTGACCACAGATGGTACATTTCTACATAATGGGAATAAATAAGTTGAAGTCGACCATGTGAGAAATCGCTTGATTACCGGTCATTGATGTATATTGTTAATAGACATGAGACAACTCAATAATAATGATAATGAGTGTCAAGGTGTAGAAATTTTCAATAATTTAACACATATTCAACAGAGATTATCCTGATCATATACTATTGCGGAAAACATACACAATACATAAGCTCCTCTACGTTGATCATCAATATAGCAGCATCAATAACAATAAAACATCAAGAGCATTCACACATTAACACAGTATGTATCCCGGGGAAAGCATCTCGCTAAAAACCCCAACTATCTGTATATTAATGATTGAGTCATGTAACATTACACAGCATGATACTTCTCACAAGTATCTCCACCTCTGTTACACACAATACAGCTCAGATCTGAATCAATCACTGGCTCAAATCTCCTCCGCTTCTTGCCTGCCTCCTCTGCTCAATACCTGCATGATAATTGATGATGATTCCAAGGCAACCACGTATTTACTTGGCTAAATCACGTGAGCACAATCTACAATGTGGGCAAACTCATTGGCATACTCAATCCCTTGATTGTGCAAGATCTGATGCACAACTATAGTCACAACTTATAGCAATCTGATTCTCTAACACCTGTCCCTGCTGAACTGAACATGCACTGACATGCAACTGAGTTAACTGATGTATTCATTAGTTGTATTATGAGTTAATAACTTGTAAAAAATTAATAACTAATTCACCCAACTCATCTCTAGTCTATTCGCCAGTTAGACTAAATACAACCAGTTTAACAAAGCTAAACTGAACACAACTCCATCAACTGCACCTCCAGTCCACTAAACTCAACTCACTTGAGTTCTAACTGAAGTCCTGCATGCAAATATTAGTCATCCCATAGGTAACCACGTATTTCCTTCTGGGATCTGCATGTACCACATTTGTAGCTCATCCTGAAGTGCTCCAAGAGAATAAGACAAAGTTTATAGTCTAAATATTATTATGAGCTAATAATATTTGACTGTTCTATATTTAGACTGAGCAGTCACTCCGGTGTGATCTAAAAATAGAATTCCATCTATTTTTCCAAACTTGATCAATTATCCATAAACAGCAACCTGAAATCCATAGACATGATCCATATGTCTAAAAATAGACATAGTCTAAAAATAGACTTGCGCCAAAAATAGCCTGCGGGCCC
>APFE031017876.1:141320-160123 GCA_000404065.3 Pinus taeda
TCCAATCCACTAAACTCAACTCACTTGAGTTCTAACTGAAGTCATGCATGCAAATATTCAACTAACCCATAAGAACCACGTATTTCCTTCATGCAATTGCATGTGCCAAATCCGTAGCTCGAACTGAAGTGCTCCAAGAGAATAAGACAAAGTTTATAGTCCAAATATTATTGTGAGATAATAATATTTGACTTTTATATTTTTGACAGCCAGTCTAAAAATAGACTTGATCACTCACACTGTGATCACTCACACTTTCATCAAAAATAGAAGTCCATCTATTTTTCCAACTTGATCAATCATCCATAAACAACAACCTGCAATCCATAGACATGATCCATATGTCTAAAGATAGACATAGTCTAAAAATAGACTTGCACCAAAAATAGCCTACGGGCCCACTTAGTGAAGGCGACTCCTTTCCACTAAGCTCCATCATCTTTTTGCAATCTCAACAAGCATTTCTTGTTGCACACTTTTCAACACAAGGTACCCTAGTACAATCTAACAAGTGCAAATAGATGTGTTGAAGTCGAACACTTGAAAGAATATATCAATCATGAGACATTGATGTATTCTCACTATCATTAGTGAAGAAGTCTTCCACTGACAACTGCAAGCCATAAGGTACTAAAAAGAGAACTTTAGACCTTATTCCCAGAGAAATGAGTTGGAGTCGATGGGAAAAAATCCACTGGAAGGAAGGCGTTAAGTCATCCCACATCAACCAGTGTGAGTGTAACCTAGAGGCCAATAATTTGGAAGAATTCAGATGAAGAGAGATGAATTAACCATTCCAAAGTACATTTTGGGCATACACAAGATGTGGCTAGCACATGACAAAAATCCTCTAAACCAATCAATAATGAAAGATGACAGAGAGGTGAGGAATCCTCCAATCAGGTAAAATTGAAACCAAGGTACTAAACAAATCCCAATGTGAGATAATGTAAGCTGACATCGAACATAAGGGAAACCATTCCGTCAAATACCCATAATACTAATCAATGTTGAACACAAGGTCACCTACCAATGATGTAAATAGGGCTAGGGTGAAACTCTAGGTCTACTCTCAGATAAATTTGTTAGTTTCGATAAGAGTAGACCTGCTAGTAAGAAGTCAATGGAGACCTTCTTAACCAACACAAGTGAATGACGATGTAGCTGATGTGATACTGAGAATAACTTGACAGACTGGGTATGGCTGATAGAAATGAGTCAAGAGACACTACAGAATGGCTGAAAAAAAGTTTACTTCCCTTGAGAAAAAGCACAACTTGATGTGAGTTTATGGCAACATAAGATAAGTTTGTATAAGTTTTCAATGTAGGAGGCATTAACAAACTCTCCATATGATTAGAAGAGATAACCAACCAGAGGAGGACTGACTCAAGAACAAGGTTATGGCTTCCCTAAATCTGGACTAAATCCCATCCTAATGGAAGAAAGACTCATTTTAAGTGCTTTATTCAAGGATGACATGACTGAATCTTGCTACCATCAAATGATGAAGAAATTTTCTCGTTCCTGCTTTTTTCAGAGTATTTGTTTTTTTTGTCTTTTTCATATTTAAAGCCTAAAAAAGAATAAAATAATTCCAATAGTACAATGGAGAGAACGAGTGTCAAGGGAAAGTGCACTAGTTCCTAGGACTGGAACAATATTATTCTCAATTGAAGGTGGTGGATGCTTATCATCGACACCCAATGGATGTTCTCTCACTAGAGAAATTGGTGTCAAGTAGCAAAGGCTAATGAATGCATGGTTTGAACTTGCAAAAATTCGTGGTCAAAACTGGCTTATACATGAGTCCAAATGAAGTCATCTTAAGGCCAAAAGAGGTACAAGTGGTCAAAATGTAATGTAATAATACAACTTAACACATGGGAGCCTCTAGGTTATAAGGCCAAAAATTAGTGAAGAAGAAAAAGAATGAGGCTTCAACGCAAAATCCTGGCAAGACTAAAAAGTACTCTCGAGCCTACACAATAATTACAAAATGGGAGACATATTCTATAGAGGATCTAAATTGAAAGCCTGTGGAAGGAAAGGTGCTACCACTATGTTTCGATTTGACAAATCGGTGAGTGAGACTGGTTAAGAAATCGAAACATAATGTGGTCGACCCTATGGATAAATATCAGAGTATGAGTTCAAGATACATAATTAAATGAAAAAGTGATATGTCTTAACCTATATGCCAGTTTATAAGATGATACCTGCCACGATAGGTTAGTGATAATGGAGTCGAAGCAGTGGGAAAAATGGGATTAAGTCATAAAAAATCTTCGACAACCTGAAAAGATTCTTTCCCAACACTTAAAAAAGATGAAAATGTAAAAATTTCATGAAATAGAATAATAATGTTTTTTAAAATAACAATGTAAACTTTGAAACGAGAACTATAAACTCAAAATGGGAACTCTAGCAAAAAAAACCTCCAAAAAACATGAAAACAATGCCAAAAACGAAAAATGTGTATATCGGAACGATGGTTTTTTTAGGGTCAATTCTGAACATGTTTTTTTTTTCTCAGTAAATATTAATTCTATTAAAAGAAAATAAAAATACAGTTACATGGAGGTCGAGACCTTAGAGGAGAGCCGAAACTTTCCATCAGCACATCCAGACTATCCCAAGGATGGGAAAACTAGATACATAATGCCCAAAAACCATACATTGGGAACTGAGCATGTTGGTAAACCATAGAAAGGTTAGCTGGAGGGCTGTAACCATCCTATATAAATTGACCATACATCCAAAGGCAAAAACAACTGCAGAACCGAAGACCCGTTGCAAAAAGACATTAACAAAACCAAATAAACATAGTGCAGAGACCTGGAGAGTAGAGAGAAAAGCTGGGGAAGCAAACAGGCTCAGGAGGCATCAGACGACCTTGTCATGGTCCTTGACTTCCTCCACCACCGGGCATGCATTGCCCACCCAAAAACTTCCTATTGTATCTTCAATATCCAAACTGTTGCCACATGGAAGAACCGTCGAATGCTGGATGCCACAGGAACAACTCGTCGGGTCAACAGAGCCCGAGACTCCCTGGAGGTTGTCATCTGGTGGCCTGATGTCATCAGGCACACTTCCCTCTGCCTGCACATCATCGCAATTGAACACATTTCCAACATCTTCTCCATGCTGCTCGCTAACAAGGCCACCCTGAGACTGTGTCGCTGAGGTATGCACAGAAGTGTTGGGTCGAGCATCTTCTTCCGCAAAGATGACAGTGATGCTGGCCGAGAGAATAGGCTTGTTGAGGCTGCTTTGAAATTTGAAATGGGTGGTCTGGAATGTGTTATGTGGGAGGGGCATACCACTAGATCTGTTCTAATGTGGAATTGCACAAGCTGAGGGAGGGGACGTAGGAGCCATAGGGATATCTAGCGAAGGAGCAAGCTGAGATCGCCCACGCCCTTCACGACTACCACCATAGTGACTATGAGCGCGATGGCACACCATTATCAAAATGCACAAACATCTTGCAGGGGAATTGAAGCAGGCCGAAGAAAAGCAAGTGCCGGAGTAAGGGAGCCTCTTAAAATTCAGAAAACAAACATTTAAGGTTGCATCCAAAGCGCTGCAAGAATACAGAGTCTGAAGCAAGCTAATGCAGGAGGGCCAAGGGAAAATGATAGATGAGAGAGCCGGCGATCCCATAAGTAAAACCTCATGCAAAGTTTCTCGATCGAATGGAGCCATAAATTCAGAATTCCAGGTGATCAATTGGTACACTGTGCAAGCATGCTTTATCTGCGGGAGGGCATGGAGGAGTGTGCGATCCTGCCATGTGCAGGACGAGACGCCAGATTGAGAGGGCCAATCCATTAATGTGGCATTAATACACCTGCATCCTGGTCAATTCTGAACATGTTTTAAAATGGTAGTGAAAACAAATTTTTTGTCCAAAAATTATGCAGAAAAAAACCCTAAAAATGAAAATTTTTGATACTGGAAAAATGGTTTTTCTTTTGCAGGGTCAATTTTCAAAATTTCTAAAAAATGCAAGTAAATCCGATTTTTTATGTGCGAAAAAACAATTGCTTTTGAGGAAAAAACACACTAATGTTTTTGCTAGAATAACATTTTTCTTTCCTAAGTATAATTTCAACATGTTTTAGTAATTACGATAAAGATAAAATAATGGGATCTGAAACACATTAAAATTCTATTAGTTTTCATCCATGTTGTTAAACATATAATAACATGACACTAAATATTGCTAAAATTCTAATTGTTTTCAACCATAACATTATGAACAAATTACATGACTAAATCAATCAAAATGCCATTATTTGTAGATTGAATGAAACATACATTATATCTCTAATTTATTGTTGTATTGTAGATATTCTAAAAAATAAAAATCATCATAATTAAAATATATAATCCAACAACATATCACATTGATTATTGAAAAGGGACTCCCACCAAACTAAATCAACAATGTCAAATTACCCATATGTATATCTAATACATTTTTTAGTTTCTTCCACACAATCAGAATAATTTATATCTTTATTCTGTCTGCGTGCATTATGAACTTCAGCAACTTATTGTAATAAGAATATATTTGATGCAAATATTGGATGATTTGGAATGAACTTAAAAAATTCCAAACCTGATGACGGTGCCCATTTTGCAATAGTTGAATACTTCTTGCCCCATATTAGTGTTTTCCCATCAATTTTTTTGATATGAAATTGATGTTAGAAGCTAATGCCATTAAGTTGTTCAATGCATTTCTCCTCACCATGCGATCCCAGAATAAATCGTCGCGTGTCAACAATTTCTTCCAACAAATAAAAAGTAGGCTCCAACATGTATGATTTCTTAATACATTTAATTAATGATGGCAAGCTCCCAACTTCCTTCCTCCTCAATGTAACTGAAAAATGACTGAAAATATGATCAATATAGTCATGAGTGTGCCCAACAAGAAGGAACCCAACCTTTACCTTCTGAAAAATTCTCAATTCAACAAGCATGTTTAGATATCTAAAAATAATCTGATTTTTGTTTTCATGGTAAGTGTTGTCCAATTGTAGATACAAAACTTCAGGAAGATTACCATACCAATGAGAAAGAACATCATGAATTATGGTTATTTTTAGATTTTCATCATTATGAATATTTGGAGCTGTGAAGTACACCTTTGGAAACATTTTCCCATTGAAGACCATACGAATGGCGAAGTGATATTGAATACAATTTTCCTCCTGTAAATTTTTGGGTGTGCGAACAAAATGTGATAGAAGTGTTTTCTTTTGGTCCATACTGTCAATTATCAAACTCAAATATTTATTTGTATTATCATAACAATTATTTTGATGTTTGTACAACTTTTTCCTTTCACTTGTTTGTTGTTCACGATGCTCCTAAAGTTCTTTGACTATGGAATCTACACAACATAAAAGAACTTCATTAAGAAATATGTTTTCATAGTTGATGACTATACAATTTTTAAAGTTAAAGTTATGAATGATTACCTCTTTCTGACCCTTCACATTTATCCCTTTCTTATTTAAGAGAAGCACATGTACTGCAAATCCCCATCCTTGTCTTCTTAGGAATACAGACATTATTGAATTCTTTCTTCCGTACCTTCACAAAATATTGATATGTAATAAATTGACCATGTCCCTCAACACCTTATGCATATTCTTTGTATAAGTTGTAGATTTCTCGTCTTCAGAAATTATCTAGAATATGTATTGTCTCTCTATTTGACATACATTATCCATGCTTTGAAAGGAAATATTTCATCCATGACATTGCAGTGTTTTATAATGGCCCAAACTGTCATTTATGACCTACTTCTGAATAAAATGTGAGATCCTTTTCCAAATTTTCTTAGATTCTTGAGAGACGAAAATTACCCATTGAATGAGACATTTTGAAAGCCTCTCTATAGATAAATAAAGACCCAATATGATAATCATAACTTGACAATGTATATTGCATGCACCCCACTAAATATGAATTTTGCATGCTTTTATTCTTTGACAAATATCTCTTCCTTTTCTCTAATGCGAACTTGAAATCCATATGTTTCAAGCAATATTTTTGACATCATTCACTTGAAATGAGAGCACTGATAGGACTTATTCTCGTCAAATATTCTGCTCTACCCCTTGTATAACTAGAAAATCTTGGATTGATATGAAAAGTTCTACTCATACTCATCGATACAATATTTCCTGGCAACATCTCCATCATTGGATCATCATTTTTATAAGAATTTTCATCGTCATTCCGAGGAATGTTATCCTCACTATGATCATCTGTGCTATTGAAATACTGACTTGGAGGATATTCTTCATCTTCCCCTTCTTTAGTGCTACTATCATAGTCCTTAGAATTAGGACTAAATGGAAAATTTGACTCGATGTTTATTGGATATTCTTCCTCATGTGCATTTTTAGTGCTTCTCTCATAGTCCATAGGATTAGGACTACATCGAAAATGTGATTGTTTACTTACTAAAAGTTCTACATCCTACCCTTTTTCACTACTACTCTCGTAGTCCTTAGGATTAGGACTAAGTGCTTCATCTTTTCCTTCATCACTACTGCTCTCATAGTACTTAGGATTAGGAGTAAGTGGAAACTGTGACTCTTTATTTATTTGAAAATCTTCATCATGTTCTTCATCACTACTGCTATCATAGTCCATAGGATTAGGACTAAGTGGACACCGTGAGACTCTATTCATTTGAAATTCTTCATGATGTTCTTCATCACTGTTGCTTTCATAGTCCATAGGATTAGGACTAAGTGGACAATCGGAAACTCTATTCATTTGAAATTCTTCATCATGCTCTTCATCATTGTTTCTCTCATATTCCATAGGATTAGGACTAAGCGAACACCATGACACTTCATTCTTTCGAAATTCTTCATGATGTTCTTTATCATTACTGCTTTCATAGTCCATAGGATTAGGACTAAGTGGACACCGTGACACTCCATTCTTTTAAAATTCGTCATCATGCTCTTCATCACTATTGCTCTCATAGTCCACAAGATTAGGACTAAGTGGACACCATGACACTCCATTATTTTGAAATTCTTCATCATTTTCTTCATCAATGCTACTCTGATAGTCCTTAGGATTAGGACTAAGTGGAAGAATTGACTCTCTATTCATGGTGGAAAAAAATCCGTTATATTCATCAATATGAATAGAGTTGATATGTGATGAAGATGTTGATGCTTCACAAAGAAAAATTTTACTATCATAAGAATCCATGCCTTTCAAATAGAAGAGGTTGAATGATACAAATTAAAACTCTCCTTATGTTAATATATATCTTAAAGACTGAAAATTTCCCTCCAAAATTTTTTGCCGAAATTTTTCCCTCCAAAAATTTTGTTTCATGTATTTCCCTCAATTATTTTCTTCTACAATTTAATGAAACATTTTAACTATAATTTTCTTATGAAATAAATCTTTTAAATTAAAATTGTAAACTAAATCTTTTAAATAAATTAATTTATTACTTAAACTACATACTATTTACTAGACAATTGAATGTTTTTTTAATTTTTATTATATTTTCTAAAACAAATTAATCCCACATTCACCATGTTGTAAAACAATTCCATAGTGTTCGCTTTATCATAGTTCCCTATTTCACCATACCAAAATTTACATGTTAAAATTTATAAAAACAAATTAGTCCCAAATTAACCATATGGTAAAATAATTCTGTAATTTCCACTATATAATAAATTTCATTATCACTATCCTTCACATCACATTAAGGTTTTTTGAGGTTTGTTAAAAGACTTGGAGTGAATTTGTGGAGCATCCGCATTACTATCAACAACATATTCAATGTAGGATTATCACATTTGAAAGGTTAGTTTCTTTTTTTGCTGTGTGCAAATTTTAAAATTAAATAAGTTTAATGATTTTTATTTTTTGTTTAGAAACGTTTTGGCGAAATCACATAATTGATCATTTTTCGACGCGTTTCGAACCAACTAGTGTGGTTCATCGTTAGGAAAAGTTGAAGATACAGATCCAGTTTAGCGTGTTAAATAGTCTAAGCAGAGACTCCAACGGCTAAAAAGACTAACGGCTATTTTTCAACTTAAGGACCCCTTTGACAAGGGTCCTTAAGTTGAAAAATAGCTGTTAGTCTTTTTAGTCGTTGGAGTCTCTGCTTAGACTATTTAACACGCTAAACTGGATCTGTATCTTCAACTTGTCCTGACGATGAGCCACACTAGTTGGTTCGAAACGCGTCGACAAATGATCAATTATGTGACTTCGCCAAAAAGTTTCTAAACAAATGTTATGGATCACAGAAGTCTAAATTCCTTGATTTTTATTTTTTTTTATAAATTAAAAATTTCAATGATACAGATTTACCCACTACATTTGCAGTGGGTGTGGTGCACCAGATCATGCTCCCGGTGGCCCAACAGGCCTTTTGGGGAGGGGCAGGGAGCTGGTTTCCCAACCTCCACCCCATCCCGGCAACCCAACAGTCGGCTGTGGCGGCGAGCTGTTGGGCCACCAAGGTGGGGTGGGGGTTTGTGTGACAGCCCCCTCGTCCCACCTCGATGGCACAAAATCCCTCTGCCCTAGCCATCGTTGGGCCATTGAGGTGGGGCGGGGCACGAGGAAAATTTTAAGGATGGAAATTTATCTTAAACTTTAGAAAGCTTGGCGAATCCCACTAGTCCATAATATGAAATCTATAAAATGTTTGGAGCTATTTTTCTAAAAATATTCAAATTTATAATATTTTTATATAGTCTATATATAATGTTTTGGTGATATTTAGGGTAAAATAATTTCATTCTTTAAAAATTGGGCAAATCATTTTTACAAAAAAATGGAAATTAGCGAATCTTCTTTTTGGAAAAAGTATAGAAAATTAGCCCCTAAAATTTTCCCTAGCCAGGGGGCTAGACCATGGGCCACTGGGGTGGGATGGGGTGGCTGGTATTCAACCCCTCACACCACCCCGGCAGCCCAACAATTGGCCAGGGAAGCGGGTCGTTGGGATGCTAGAGTGGGGAGGGGTTGTTGGGCCCACCACCCTAGTTGGCCGTTGGGATGTCGGGGTGGGGTGGGCAACCCGGTGTTCACCCACCCTCCCTACCCCGGTGGCCCAATGACTCGTTGGCCTGACCAACTGTTGGGCCACCTAGGTGGGGTGGGGGGGTTGGCACCAACCCCCCCACCCCACCTCGGTGGCCCAACGGCTCGCTATCCCAGTCGGGTGGTGGGCGTTGGGGTGGGGCAGGGGGCTAGGCACCAGCTCCCCCGCACCACCCAAGCAGCCCAACGGCCAGCCGCCCTAGCTGAATGTTGAGCCATTGGAGTGGGGCAGGTGGGTTGGAGATGGGGAGGGGGGCGATCGTTAGGCCACCAGGTTGGGGTAGGGCTGTTGGCACCCGGCCGCTCACCCTACCTTGGCAGGCCAACGGCTGGCCCAAGTGGCGGGCCAATTTCTGGGATAGGGTGGCAGGGGGCTGTATTTTTTAAATTTCTTATTTATTTGTATTTTTTTTAAATTGTTAAGTTTTAAAAAAATTAATTATCATTTATTGTTTTGTTTGTTAATTTAAGCTATTATTTTTTTTGTAATTTACTAATATATATATATATATGTATGTATGTATGTATGTATGTATGTATGCCTTTTTTTGCAGGAAAACGACATCAAATAAGATTTATGTGAATCTTTCTAGAACAAAGACTGTTGAAGGTGGATTCTCAAAAAGCATTGCTGAATGAACAAAACCTGAGCTGATTGCTACAAATATTTCAAGTGCCTCAAATGATAAGAATACGATTTCATACTAGAAGAAATCAAAAGAAGTGGAACTTCCAGAAAATGTATGGTATGTGAAAGAAAGAGAAAGAGATGATGTGCAGATATATCTATATGTTGATATACCTAACAATAGTGGAATTTATAAGGTGTTGGGAAAGGTCATAGACATGTGTTCAGTACTAGACAGTGAAGTTGTTTATACACTTACAAAACTACCCAAGTCACATGAAAGGATTAAGTATAAATTATTATATTCATTGTATAACATGAGATAGGTATCTACAAAATTGTGTAAACAAATCGTAAATGAGATGACACAAAATACCATAAGTATTGTTATTTATATTTGTGTTTTGCGTTATTGTAACTGTCTCATTATATTTTTATAACTTAGCTTTTATTGACATGTGATATTTTGTTTGATAGAATTTTGTTGAAAGTGTTTCAATAATGTTTGGAGGAATTCATTTCATAGAGCATGATATTATGAATGTTTTCACTAGTTTCTACTCAGTGTTAGAAGAAGATATGGCAAACAAGAAAAAGGTAGTAATTCATGATGCTACAAAACTACATCCAAGGTATCAGAAAAAAATGCATCTAGTGGATAAATCTAGCAAAGGTAGACAAGTTACTTGTTAAGATGAGGAAGTTGAAACTAACACTAAATAATATGTTGTCATTAATGAAGATGACATTGGAACTAATGTTAGAAAGGAGAATAACTGTAAAATACCAAAACTAACAATGCCCAAGAATAAATCCATTCTAGTTAATGATGAGAATGTTATGAGGAAGAAAAGTAAAGTTCAAAATTCTCAAGTACTCATTACCAACAGTGAATATCCTAGTGAAAATTCAAAAGAAAGCAAAGAAATGATTACATGAGGAGTTGATTTAGAGGATGGAATTATTAAAAAAAAAAATGTCATTTGACATATCTTGACAAAGACCAACTTAATTGAGGGTGGTCGTACATTTTAGCTTAATGTGAGACAAATCTATAAGGCAAGTGAAGGACAATGTAAATATCAAATCATAAAGCCACACCACCTACATGTTCGCAACTTGAAGACATTGATGATGTACAATCCATATGTTCATGTAGTTAATTATGTGCTTCTTGCTGATCGAGTCAAGTTCCCCACAAAGAAGCATTGATAAGTCAAATTGTTTTCAATACAATTATTATGTGCTTGCGGGAAACCATTATCTAGAAGCTCAAAGACAATTTATGGAGGAATATCCCAATAACCCATATTTTGAAACAATGAATTGTATCATTTATGCTGGTTTATCAGATATAGAAGAAAGGTTAGTGGCATGGGATCATAATTCAGATAATGAATATAGGATGTCTGTGACTTTCATCCAAAGGGTTAGATTTATTCATAATAAGGACAAAAATGTGTTGGGGATAAGATAAATGTTATTGTATATTTTCGAAAGGAATGTTGTATGGAAATATGCTATCAAATTCAAGAGAGAATCAATTCAAAAGAGTAAACACTAATTTATTCAGAGGTATTGATAACATTTTCCAATTTCCAATTAGAACTAGAGAGATATGGGAATTAATTAATGAGAATTTTAGCATGTGGGAGAACATTGACATTAAAAACTAGAAGACCAGAAGGTATAAACCATTGATATATAGCAACAGTAAATCAGGTCCTAAAATGAAGCAACTTCCAAAAGATATGACTATCACACCTTGGAGAGCATTGCGAGGAGTGAAGGATGAAAAAATTTCAAAAGCAATATTATCTCATGTGAGGTCAGGGGAATTATCTTGGAGGAAATGTCCGAGGAATTTCAAAAGTAAGTTTGTTGAATTATTTTTACTTATTTCTATATTATATATATATATATATTTTTAAATATAACATATTTTTCTTGGTAGTATTTGTTATATATATCATTATAATAACTTTTTTTACTTTATTTATGCGGTCACAAGTTTAACATGAAATACAAAAACAAATGTTAAATGTTTCATGAAGATAGTTGGGATGATGTTTACGCAACTATCCATATTCAAATTCACATCACACTAATTTTTTATCTTGCATTTAAAAAGGTATGTTGATTTAACTTCTTTATCATGTACACATTTTAATTTATAACTTATACATATATTTTTTTATTTTATTAAAGATGAGGAGGGATGAAAATGGAGCACCAGATAGTTTCAGAACCTTTATTGAGAAAATTAAGATCGAAAGACTGAAGAAACAACATCTTAGGAATGTTGAACTTGATCCAACTCTTACTCATTTCATTTGGAATGGGATTGACACTATTCAATATCAAGTAGTACAAGGCGACTGTGAAGACATTGTTAAACTCATACCTAAAAGGGATTATGCCCTAGTTATTGCAAATACTCCCCATGGTTTCAATATCCCAAACGTTGACTATGATAGTGACCCTTATACTTATCAAGTTCTTAGTAAAGTGGTTGCGGGATTTCTAGAAGTCACATCATCACCATTATGGAGATTTGTGAAATTTCATTCAGACACACAATTGGCAATGTTATTGTCAAGGTTCAAGGGGAAAACAAACTCAATGATGCAACTTACATGGTAAGACGTTGGAAATGTATATTTCATCAATGTTAAAAAATTCATTTATGTCAAGTTAATTGAACTTTTACTATTTCAGGGTATAGGCAAAAATCAATTCTTCTTAACTATGAAGATCAACCATTTATCAATGATTGTGATTTCATCCATATTGATAGGTGGGAGAAAGATGATAGTTATATGTCTATGATTTTTAATCAGGTAGATGGAAAGAGTCATAGCCAAGTATTGGCTTATGATGCTATTGTGAGAAAACTAACATATGAAGACAAAGAAGCAAAAGGGGAGATAGTTAACATTTATCACAAACCACAACTATTGATTAACTATCTTATAGACATATGTTCAAATGAAGGAGATTGGGTTCTGGATTTTTTCTGGCTCAGGTAAGTATATTATAAGGAATTGAATTTCAATATCTTCTTTCTTAATTTATATGTCATTGTACTAATTTACTTCATTATTTGTTTTGTGCTTGATAATTAGGTACAACACTAGCATGTTGCCTTCAAAAAGGAAGAAATTCAATTTCTATTGAAAAGATCTAGTATAGTGCAATTTTATTTAGCAAAGAATTATGCTCTTCAATTTCTTCTAGACGCAATGCAAGAAACTGGGTTGAAGAAAGGGAACTTTAGTGAATCAAGTGTGGAAAAAAGGGAAAAGGAACCTCAACCACCATTACATGGAATGATTGGAAAGGCATACATTGGGAGATTTGTAGACACCAAAGACCCATTAGAAGAGGAAAATGAGCAAAATGAAGCTGAAAATATTGTGGAAGAAAACAATGATGAAACTCTAGAGGATGAAGAGTTTGGATTATGTGATATGTTTGATTAAATTTAAGTTATGCTTGGAAATAAAGCTCATTTTTTGTAACTATTAATCAATTACAATTGTAATGTTTTGACTTTGACATTTTATGAGAAGAATAAGCATTCAATTAATGTTGTTACGTGTTCATTATTTGTATTATGTGATTTTCACATTATTTTTTATGTTAATCATTATTTTTTTAAAACAGTGATTATTATTATTTTTTGGACATGAAATTCATTAAAAAAAAAGCTATTATTTAACCATTTTTAGTTTAAAAAATTCCTATAAAAATTGTGATTTTGACATGTCATTTCTAGCAAAAAATTACAAAAAAATATCAAAATGTGTAATTTTTTAGTTATATTTATGTTGAAAATGGTTATTTTCATGTCAATTGTTAAAAATTATTGTTTTCTAGAGACAATTATTTCATGTCCATTGAAAAATTAATTAACGATGTATAAATATGTAGAATATCGAAACTTCAAAATATCGACCTTCTTCTTTAAATATGGAAGACAATAAAAACCTCACTACAAAAAAAAAAAAAAAACAAGAAAATATGAAGAAGAAGACCACTTCAAAAATTGTTAAATTTAGAAAATAATTATTTACATTTCATACATTAGCAAATTTAATGTCAAAAAATAGGTCTTTTAAAAAAGGGCTTGATGTAGAATCACCACTTTTTTAAATCAACATGCAAATCACTAATATTCTAAAACGTAATGTACATAAAAAAAATTAAAGTGCCAAAAACTATGCTCTAAAACAAATGTGTATTCTGCATTACCCCTTTTCAAAATCGGGTCACTTTTTTGCTATCTCTACGAAACAGGTAACTGTATCAGTTCTTGTTTCAAAGTTTACATTGTTAAATGAACTTTAGGAAAATGGGTTTTAAATTTTGGCTATATGAAGAGTTCTTGAACTCACCCTATTTCATTTTTACCATCCAAGTATTGAGAAGAGGCCTCTTGGAGAAAATTTTAGCAAATCGATCCGGTCAAATCCACCAATGAATCCAATAAACGCTGACTCCAGGTAATTCATAACCTTACGCTTATCCTTTTGATTAAAATTTTTGATAGGTTAATATCTAATTATGAAGAAATTTTATGATTTAAAAAAAAAAATAGGTTTGCATGTGGGTTGAGTGTTTTGAAAGACGCTTATAGAAAGTGTTAAATGTGATTTCATTAAGAGAAAGTCATGTATGTACGCGGTTGTCTCTTATAAAAGTTGCATGTGTAGAGTAAAAATGAAAAACACAATTTCTGATGAATGAAATCATTTTATTTTCTAGGATGTTGATCATTTGGAGAGAGAGAGAGCACAATGAGGTTGATAATCAAGTATTAGATGATCAAGAGTCATTGGATGTATACAAAAAATGCAGATTTCTCAAATTATTCATGCTGCCCAACATAACAATTGAAGCTTGATTGTTGGAAATGTTGATTCATTACTGGGACCTAGAGCATGAGAAATTCATCATAGACGATATTCCCTTATAGATCGAAGTAGAGGATATATACTTCATAATAGGACTTTCTTGGAGGGGAGAAGTAGTAGATATTAAAGGGAAGGCCTTGGAGGTCTCAATATTGCTGACTTTATTATTGTGTACAACACACCGGGTACTGAGAAGGTCAAATCACAGGTCTCAATAAAAGAAATCATAAGCCTTCCTATCAGAATAATTTTGTTTACTATTGGTAGGATAGTAGGTTCTACTTCATTACATCAGGCTTGTTGACCATATATGTTTTTGGTAGTGGAATTCCTGAAACTAGTAATATATGACTAGTGCACAACTCTCTTAACCAATATGAAAAAATAGTTAACACTAGTAAAAATGGGAAAGATGAATAATTTTGGTTATGGAACCATCCTCTGCTCATCTTTCTTTGAGAGGATTATAGAACTTTGATCTAGAGTAGCTACTGCCATCAGCAGTCCTAGAGATCCTAGAATGGCCAGATGGGAAGATCTGATCAAGTGACTTGGTGGGGGTGAAGTCACTCAGGCGGCCTTCGATGATGATTTCTTCTAGTTGTGGGAGAGAGAATTCATGGTAAAAAAGGATTACCCTTATGCAGGATTATATTTTCGATTAGACCCAGAGCTAGTACTTCTAGAAGGAGTTTCATAGGAAAACATTGGTAAGTTTTGATTTTTTAACATATTTTATATTTTGGTTTTTTGAATATAATCTCAAGAAATTAAAAGTATTTTTCTGTGAAACAAAACTA
Organism: Pinus taeda; assembly: GCA_000404065.3. Classification (NCBI taxonomy): domain Eukaryota; kingdom Viridiplantae; phylum Streptophyta; class Pinopsida; order Pinales; family Pinaceae; genus Pinus; species Pinus taeda. The sequence continues at coordinate 156,791 of APFE031017876.1, forward strand.
TTACAAGATTAAATGATCATGATATAGATATTGGACCAGTGAGGCCTTAGGACCTATCAAGGCACATGCATCGTGATAGAGAACGCAGAGAGAGCAACAACTGAGTCTGAGAGAGTGCTCCATTTGTTTTAAAGGAACTTGGAGAGTTTTACTTCTCATTTTCCAATGTTAGCAGTAGAGGATCTCCCCGAGGCTATACAAAGATGAGTGGTTGGAGTACCATGAGACTGGGTGACTCTTTCAACCAGTGGTGAATGCCATCATCTTCTACTGGGATGCTCATAAAAGGTAAGGCCCACAGGTATTTCTTATACATGAAAATGATTGGGCTTAAGCCCTAAATTTGTAGGACATTTTTCCACATTTTATAACAATTTGACATACTATATCTATCTATATACAAAGATTTCGTGGTGATTTGATCATACATACAAATGATTTTTTATATTTTGATTTAATGTGATGAATTATTAATATGTCAATCGAATGCTTGGTTAGCTATAGAATTAGAAAATGCATTATTTGATTTTGGAATGTGAATGAAAGTAATAAAAGTGAATTATCTTTGTAATAATCTCACTCTCAGAAATTGATGATGTAATGAAGGATCTCTCCCATTATAAACATTACTTAATTGAGACACAACTAGTTGGAAATCCAAATAAACCACTAATGTTTTAGTACCATAAGATATTGCTTTAGATAGTAAATTAATAGTGGCACTGTATTCAACAATATTATTAGAATTCAGACCTATACATATGCCTCTTGCAACCAACAACTAACTAGATGGATAATGTATTACCCAAGCGACATAAGCTAAATTCCGAGTATGTCTACTAGCACCATATTTGAATTCTAAATACACAGAATCATCCATCGAATCTTTCCAAATCAGATCGAAAGTATCGTCATCACCATTACACCTATAGACAAAAACTAGAATTAAATACACTATTTAGAAAATAAAGAAAATTCTAGGCAAAATCCTAGGCATAATAATTCTTGAGATAGAGCCCATTTATGGGCTTTGGCAAAAAAATTCCCTTGAAATCAAACAATTCATAACCACCCTTCTTCAAGTCCCTTTTACTGATGAAATGAACATACCACATAGGTTTTAATTTTCTTTCCCCCAAGGTATCTTTATCTTGTTCATAGAACAAACAAGGTCACCTTCGAAAAAACAAACTAGGTCATACAGACTTGGCATACTAAGCTTTGACTCTTTCCTTATGGGCCTCATTCATTGTGGCTACAACTCGACGTTGCTCATCAAGATGTTCCAAATGAATAAGGTTCTCTTCAAGAATTTAGGTGTTTGGAAGAAGTTGAACCAATGACTTAAGATATGGAATCTCACATTTTATAAGGAAGATCAATTCCAAACCATAAATCGACTGAAAAGGAGTCAAATTTGTAGTAGTCTTAACATAAATTATGTATGCTAATAGAGAATTATATATCATGATGTGCCAGTTGGACTTGGCTTTATTTATTGTCCTTTGCAGGATAGTCTTAAGGGATTTATTGATGACTTGAACCTATCCATTTGCTTGAGGATAATAAGGAGACGAATTCTCCTGCTAAAATCCCAACTTCAAGGCCAACTCAGACATCATCTTATTCTAAATTTGAATTCCATGATCAATGACAACCTATTTCAAAATACCTAAGCATGAAATGATTTTATAGAATAGAAAAAGTGGTTATCTCACCACCATTATTGAAAGTAGGCAAAACTTCGACCCATTTGCGAAGTATTCTACTACTACAATAATGTACTTATGGCCCTTAGCCTAAGCTAGGTTAGAAGTAGTAAATAAAATACCCCAATTAGAAAATGGATTGATAGTGTTAACAAGAAAAGGTGGAGCTGAATGATCGAAAAATGGATCTCATCTACACTAGGGTTGCATTGTGCGGGGATGTGGGAACATAATCAGACATTATGAATAGTCACTTGGTAGGCTTGCATACAAACTATGGATCTGAGGTGCATGGCCTCTAGTGGGCTCTCAATTCTTGGTGGGAACATGTTGCACCTCCTAATAGCCGATGGCAATTGGGATTCTAGACCGTAGGGTACCTAGAACTTGCAGAAGAGGGAGACCATGGCCCTGCAACCGAATTCACCCTTGGGGAAAAATAGTGATATCGCTCCAGCACAAGATAGTCATTATCCCACACCAGCCTGTTGACGATGGTATACCATCCCTATTGAATGGGTTAAATAGGGTTTCTTTAAGATGTATGCAGCTGAGTTTGGTGGCGTTGAGGATGGCGAAGGCAACAGAGTTAATAGTTGACATATCCTATGCGACTCAGTGTTTCTACTCCTCGGGGCCCCTCAGCTATCACTATTTCACCTTTGACGACCTGATTTGGATAAAAAAACCTTGTTATGCCCAGATATGTAGAGATACTTACATATCGACTCTATAATGTAGGTTTTAACCCTGTACAGAAATTACCTGCATACGAATTCTGAAACAAAGAAAATAAACAATGTGAGAGCATAACACATAAAACACATATACATAGAGATTTCCCACTAGATCCCAAACCCGAGACTACCAGCTTGATTTTTCATTATTTTCCTTGCAATGTTACAATACATATTTATACATGCCGAAGCATCTAATACCATGGACCGAAATACCATCACATCCAAAACCATGGACCAAAAGACCATCGCATCCAAAACCATGGACCGAAAACCATAGGTAGGTTTGCCCAACCTAATATAGGGTCCAAAAAAAAAATTCCCAGGGCGCTGCCCTAAACCCCGTAGAGGGGGGCTACCCGCCCCCCTCTAACCCCCCGGTTCACTACATGGGATAGTCATGGAAAGAATATAACACAACCCAACAATCTCCCACTTGTTGTTTTCTTTCCACAGGAGAGCTTAGTCATTTTTCCAGCCCTGAAACACCCATTGTTTCTCTACACCAAGAGAACTTCTCAGAGCTTATAGATTTTGTTAATGCACCCACAGTATTCTTCAAAGTGTCCACCTTTACCAGCAACACCTTTTTGTCTTCTATCATATCCGTCACAAAGTGATACTGAACATCAATGTGCTTTGTCTTTGAATGATAAGCAGGGTTCTTTGCCAAGAAAATTGGACTTTGGCTGTCACAGTCTATCCTTATAGCTCCCTGTACTAACCCCATACTTGAACACGATCTCTGCAACCAAACTGCTTCCTTGCTTGCATGAGTGGCTGCCATGTATTATGCCGCTGTAGTTGATAGTGCCACTACAGATTGTTTCTTACTCATCCAACTGACTGCACCTCCAAATAGGTTAAACACATACCCACTTGTAGAT
>APFE031017883.1:10803-21669 GCA_000404065.3 Pinus taeda
GGATATCTCACCTTCCAAAAGAAGGATGAATCCAGAGACTACCTGGCCCGATTACAGACTCTGCCTGAAGAAATAAAACGTAGTCACTTCCTGAATAATAGATCTGATGATCAATCCTCGCTTTGATATCCTGTAGAAATCTCTTCTACAAATCAACCAGGCTCCGATACCATGTAGAAATTTTGAATAATATAACACTTATTCACAGAGATTATCCTGATTATATACTATTTGCGGAATGGATGCATAATACATAACCTCCTCTACTGTTGATCATCAATTTGCAGAATTAAAAAACAATCGCATGCGCACATTGAAACATCAATCACACATATCAACACAGTATGTAATGGGGAAAGCATACAGCTAAAAACCCCGAACTATCTATATATTATAATGATAGATAACATGTAACAATACATAGTACAATACTCCTCACAAGTACTCAGTACTATCTCCACCTGCTACACACAAACTAGCTCATATTTGAACAAGTCACGTGTTCAATCTCCTCCATTATTCGCCTGCCTCTACTGCGCAATCCCTGTTGAGAATAGATCTGATCCAAGTTCGAATTCCCTTGGCTTATACTGCGCAATCCTCATTAGAAATCGCAATCAATGATTGTGCAAATCTGATGCACAACAGTCACAACTGATAGTAGTCTCACCCTTTCACCCATCTCTAACACTTGTCTCCACTGAACTGTCCATGCATTGAGTTAACTGATGTATTCTTTAGTTGATTTATGAGTTAATAATTAGTGAATTAATTAATAATTAATTCACACCACTCATCACTAGTATATTTGTGAGTTAGACTAAATACAACTAGTTCAACTAAGTCAAACTGAACACAACTCCATCAACTCCTCAATCAACTCCACCAAACTCAATCACTTGAGTTCTAACTGAAGTCCATCATCCAATAGCTCAAACTAACCCATAGGAAAAGCATATTTCCTTCTGGCAATTGCATGTGCCACATCCGTAGCTCGAACTGAAGTGCTGTAAGAGGATAAGATAATGTTTATAGTCCAAATATTATTAAGAGCTAATAATATTTGACTATTCTATTTTTGTCTGGTAGTCTAAAAATAGACTCTGCCCATATGTCTAAAAATAGAGATCCATCTATTTTTACCAACATGACCAATCATTCATAAATAGCATCCTGCAACTCATAGACCATGATCCATATGTCTAAAAATGATCCATATGTCTAAAAATAGACTTTGCGCCAAAAATAGCCTGCGGGCCCACTTAGTGAAGACGACTTCTTTTCACTAAGCTCCATCATCTTGTTGCATTTTCAATAGAAGGTAAGTTGTTGACAATTCTATTTTATGTTGATGATCTCATACTGACAGGTGATGATCAACTAGTCAAATATTTTGAGGACATTGCAAGAGAGTTTGAGATAAAGTACATGGGTTCATGCGTTATTTTCTTGGCATGGAGGTATGGTAGGGAGATGGGGAGTTGTTTGTGTCTCAGGGCAAGTATGCCAACGAGATACTCTGGAGATTCCACATGGAGAGAAAAAAACCCATGGAGACTCCTCTAGCAAGAAAGTGGAGGAAGGAAGATGTTACTTCAAGGGAATTAGTGGAAGCTGATGTTTACAGGCAACTTGTGGGTTCGCTCAAGTACTTGGTGAACACACGATTGGATATGTGCTATGTTATTAACGAGCTTAGTCAAGTGATGGTTACACCTACCAAGCTGTATTGGAAGGCAACAAATCATGTGTTGAGATACCTCATGGGAACTTCTCAGTATGGATTATTATACATACAGACAGAGGGAGTGAAGCTTCGAGGCTTCACCAATGCAGATTGGGTAGCATAATGGGTTCGTAAGGAATGAATCTGGATCCTAGAATGAGAAGGCAGTAAGCTGAGAATGAGAAGGCAGTAAGAAAGTGAAGGTGGGCCGGTCTAATTCTGACCCGCTAAGATTCATTCACCAAAGTAGGGCTAAAATAACACCGATTCCATCTGACAGGAAGAGCACATCAGGAGGGATCTTCAGTATTAGGTTAGCAACAATTTCTTGGTACAATGGGATCCATAGATTAGCTACACTCAATTCGGTATAGGCAAAGTACAGGGTTGCAAGTCAGGCAGCATGTGAGGCCATCTAGATGAGAAAGATCCTGGTTGGTTTGTTTGGTTAGCAGATGGATCCAACTGTGATTTACGGCAATAATCAGAGTTGTATCAAATTATCTGAAAATATAGTTTTTCGTGATTGGTCCAAGCATATTGATATTGGATATCACCATCACAGAGATTGTGTATTGAGGTGGATTATGTTGTCAGAGTAAATTCCCATGGAGGAGGAATATGCTGACATTTTGACAAAGGCATTGTCAAGATGTAAATTTGAGTTTCACAGAGACAGGATCAAGGTAGTTGATAATCCATTTCTTGTTGAGAGGGAGTGTTGAGAAATGGAAACAAGAAATTTCAGTTTAATTTGTCCTTGAATTAAACTGAGAAGTAAAATCGAATTCTATTCTCATAGAAACTTGTAAATAGTTAATTAAGTTTAATTAACTTAATTAGCTGAGGAATTTCGAGTTGGAAGTCTTTATGTAGTCATGTATACGTTCTCCCTAAGTTTTAGGGGTATGGTATGAGTTTAAATTGAGTTGGAAATTAGATCACTCAGTTTACTGTGTTAAGTTTAGTTAAATTTGTTCTAAATTGTTTTTGGAACTAATAGAAGAATAATAGTGAGTTGGTGCACTAATGCATCCACTAGTGCTACTCCACTTAACTAAAGATTTCCTCATGAGAAACTCATGCATGTCAGTTCAGAGAAAGACCCAGTTGAGACTAGATTGCAGGGATTGTTCTTGGGAGAACAAGCATTGTATTATAATCTTGGATTTCTGATTTAATGAAATAAAAATAGTGGGGGTTTTCAGCTGAGACTTTCCCCAGATATTTATTATCTTATTTTCCATTGATTTATCTTCTTCTTGTTCTTATTGTTTTCTTCAATCTATTGGCTTCTGTTGGTTGAAAGTAGAAGTAGATTCTTATCCTGTACTTTAGTAAATTGTGTGAGCTTGTGAATCTACAAGAAATGTCTATAGATGTGGAGGAGCATGTAGAGGCTCCTAACAAGAACTTTGGGGACCACTAGTAATATTTTCCAGTTATGTGGCTTTGATGAGAAACATTAGTGAGTTTGAGCCTTCTACCTTTGAGGTGGTAACAACCCAAGAGGTTTGTAGGGATACCATGGTGGAAGAGTATAGTTCATCATGAGGAATGATGTGTGGGAGATATTACTTAGGCATCAGGGGAATTTTGTGGTCATTTCTCCATGGATCTATAACATCAAGCATGTAACATATGGTAGTATCAAGAAGTATAAAGCAAGGTTTGTGGGGAGAGGGTTCTCTCAGAAGTAGAGAGTGGATTACGAGGAGAAATTTGCACCCATCTCTAGATATAAATATATTAGGATAGTTATATATATTTCTCGAGAGATGGGGTAAAGGATTCATCAAATGGATGTGAAGACTACCTTCCTCAATGGGGTAATTAAGGAAGAGGTGCATATTGAGTAGCCTTATGGATTTGAGGTGCATGGTAGGGATTCCCATATATGCAGAATAAATAAGGCCTTATATGGACTTAAGTAGGCACCTCACACATGTTACTCTAGGATGGATTGGTACCTACTTAGATTGGGATTCACCAAGAGTGAGGCATATTCTAACTTGTACTATGTACTTATTGATGGTGAGCTGCTTATCTGTGCAATGTATGTTGATGATCTCTTTATAACAAGATTAGAGAAGCTCATAGATATGTGTGAGGAGTAATTTTCTTCAAACTTCAAGATGAAGGATATTGGATTAGTGAAATGCTTTTTAGGACTGGAGGTGTGGTAGCATCCAGGACAGATTTTCCTAGTGCAGGGCAAGTATGTAATTGATATTTTGAATAAATTGAAAATGGAAGATTGCAAGATGATGTTTAAACCCATGATTATTAAATTAAGGAAGCTTAATGCTTTTGAGAGTGAGTTGGTGGATCCGACATTGTGTAAACAGTTGATCAAATCATTGATTTATCTATTCAACACTAGGTGAGATATTTTTTTTGTTATGAATACACTCATCCAATTCATGGTGGAGCTGAGGAGGGTTCAATGGGTGGCAACAAAGCATGTGTTTAGGTAACCCTTTGGGGCAACATGCTATGGACTAAGATATGCCAGAGTTGGGGGAGTATAGTTTCAAGGATATACAGATTCAGATTAGGCTGGGAGTGAAGTGTATAAGAAGAGTACATCCATATGTTATGATGGAAACAAGTCTGGTAAGTTGTGATGTCATATGGATTTAAAAGATACTCTTAGGGTTGTTTGTTATTAATATGGGGCCTACAATGATTCACTATGATAATCAAAGCTACATCAATATTTTAGAGAATCTAGTGTTTAATGATAGATCTAAGCACATAGATATCATCACTTCATCAGAGACATGGTTTAGAGAGGTGCTATGAAATTCTAGTACATTTTCATAGGGGAGTAGGTAGCAGATATTCTCACCAAGCCCCTAGAGAATGAGAAATTTGTGTTCTAGAGGAACAAGCTTGGCATGGTGGAGAACCCCTGCTAGGAGGAGTGTTGATATTTTAGATTCATAATGTCTTTTGCATAAAGTGGTGCCTTGCATGCAGGAGAAGAATTTATCTTTAGGTGGTTGTTGAAGAGGAGAAACTAATATGATCTCCTTCCTAAGTTTTAACTTATGAAAAACTAAATTGATTAATTATTTAATTAATGTTTACTTTGGGATAATGTTTTTCGAAGGATGAATATTTAATTATTTAAGTGACTCATATCTAATCTCCATTGTTGATCTAAGAAGGTTGGGATTTAATTGTAGTGATCTATCACTTTGAATATTAGGGATTTGGCCCATGGAGTAATTATAAAAAGAACCTATGGGGGAGGATGAAGACACAATTATAGTGCTATTGTTGAGAGAGTCGTTTTTTCAAGAAGTGAGAGACTCCATAGTTGAAGAGAAGGGAAAAGGATTGCAATAAGGAAATTTCAGGAGAATTTTTTAGGGAGGCCAAGTTTATGAGAGAGAGGTTGAGTTAGCTAAATAGGAGGGTTGAGGTAATGGAGGACGACTGAAATATCCAAGGGCCAAATTTCTCAAGTGCACACTAACCGTATGAGAATAAAAGGAGGGGAAAAGTTGCTGGTGAGGGTGGCTAAATTATCTAAGGGGGAAATTCTTCAGGAGGGCCAATTTCTAGGTTCTAGTAGTTGTAATTTTTCTATGTATTCTCTATGGGTCTAGGCCCTAATTTCCTAAGTAATATAAAGTGAAGGAATATTATGTTGTGCATAACTTTATGTTATAATGTGACTGATTTCCCTATTTTGTTTCTACTTCATTTTAATTTCTATAAGTCAAAATCCCAGTGACTTTATTTTCAAACAATTTTTAGATTTTATTGAGTAAATAATTTCTAGGTATTAAAGAATTGTTGAGGTATAAATAAATCATATATTGTGTTCGAAAATTAGCATATACGATTGAGGGGAATATCTCAACAAATATGTTTCTCAGAATGAAAATGAGATCCTAAACAAGAAACCAAACATGGCTCATCACATTCAAAATTTCTAGAATTTGAATGTGATTAAGCCATATTAGGAGAAAGCAGAGATGGCTCAAAAAAATTAATAATCATGTCTCCTTGATCTTGATATGGTGTGTATATCTCATTGATAGAAATTTCCTCTCCTTCAACGTGAACATAAAGATCATGATTTTCTTTAATACAATCCATTTGATAATCATGGATGGCCTTATATTCTTTCCCATAGTGACCCTCTTCATCAACTTCAATATCAATGTCATAAATTAGATATTTATTAAATTGATGACCACTCACATCCCACCTCCCTTCATCCACATGTATAAATTCATCGATGTTGATCTCTAGGGGATTAATAATATCTTCATTTTCATGGGATTAATTATATGTATTATCAAACTATATATCCATGAAAATGGTGAAACTTACCTTGTCTTCGCATGGAAATGTATGGTTTTTATTATATATTTCTTCATAAAAACAAAAAAAATTATTGGATCCTCATACTCTTTAGAATATCCTTTATTACATTCTTCATGATGACCTAGAAAAGTATCTCCCTCCTGCTCATGATAATCCTCTTGGTCCAACCCCTTTTTGGCACCTTCAAAAGCTTTATGAGATCTTCTTATTCAAGGATCTTGATTAAATATTGAAGTTTTTAGTCATAATTATGAGATATTTATCTACAAAACTTGTTAAATTTATTCAATTAAACTCATTATGGAATATATCCTTCTTTGGCAGTAAAAATATTTAAGCCACTCTCTTTGATTTTGCCCAAAAGTTTCGACAAATAATCTTATCAATGCATCTTCATAATGCACATTACGTTTTGTGGCATATTTCATGAATTTCACCATGTTATCAATAGTTTATGACATGATATCATTGAATTTGGGACAATTTTTATAGAAATATGGGAAAAAATGCTTCTGAAATCCCAAGACATCCTTAATATCCAATTAGTGGTACTTCTTATGCAACTATTAGCGAGTTGTTTCTTTTCCCACAAGATTGTCATAATATGTGAATATTGAGTTGCCGAGGTGAATTAAAATTACCTTAATAAATGTCTACTTCACCCTACAAGCATGAAAACTATAAATTTTAATGAATAACTAAGTCTTAATTCTTCCAATGGAGTCACGAGATGAGCATATTTATCCTTGTCTATGGGATAAGGTCAATCAAGAAAATGAAGCTAAGAATTCAAATTATGAGGGGGTTAACTCAACTTCTCCCCCACAATGACATTATAAATGTTGCTGCAAAATGTATTAGGCCTTGTGAATGGACTCACAAGGAAAGGGCTAAATCCTATGGAAAAAATGGGGAAGGATTGCCACTGTCACATCAACAATATTCCTTACATTGTTTAGTGGAATTTTACCACACGAGAATCTTCCCCACATTCACCTATAAAGGTATTCTAATTAAATGGATCAAGGTGATATGAACAACCTAGGGAAAAATGCCTTAAAATTGAAATAGGCTCAAATATTATGTATAAAGGTATAAGTATTCTAACTCTAAACTAACTAAGGACTGCTACAAGTTAGGATTTATTGATATTCAATGATAAAGGAGTGTTTATACATGTAGATGTCAAAAAAAATATTCCATTAATGAAATAAATCAACAAAAGAATAGTGAAACCCTCATATAGGCTTCAAGTTGAAGCTTGACTAACGACTAGGGTTTCAATGACACAAAAGGAGCTTGAAAAATATGATGTAAGCCATAACTAGGGATATTTTACAACAAAAAAATATATGATTTTGTATTTAAAAGGTTTATGAAGGAAAACATTGGATTTCCATCTACAAGCATCCACCCTAACTCAACTCTATGGAAAATTGACCATAAAAATCCCTAACAACTTGCCTCAAAAATCCTAGGAGGTTTAAGAAAAGAAAAATATTTAGATTTTGATAGTTTTTTTTATCAAAACAACCCTAGCCAATGCCTAATCCTACTTGGGATAATGGATTTTTAGGGAAAATTTTAAAGGAAGATGAAAATTGAATGGAGTAGGGGGGATATTTTTCCTCTTGTAAAACCCTAGCTATCTTTTTGTGAGTGGGGAAATTAAATATAGAATATGCACCCAAGGAATTATTCTATATATTTCAAGGAAAATTAATTTTTAAATGTGAAATTTCACCAAGATTTCCAACAAACAATATGCATTTAGTCATGGAACATTTAGAAACCCTAGCATAAATCCATTTTCACATAAAATATAGAAAAATAAGAAATAAACTCACAATTTCCGCCAAGAAAGACTTATATCAATATTGAAAATGAGTATCCAATGAAAAAATCAATCTCCGATATAAAAATGCTCCATAAAATCACATTTTTCCAAGTAGCGAAATAGACAAAGGAAATTCACACTCTCTGTATGGATGTTGAATTTACATGTGTGATTGTGAAAATAAGTGGAGGAGTCCTCTATTTATATGAGGTATATATCTAAACTTTTACAAAATAAGAAGCCTGTAATCCATAAAAGCAAGTTTGAATATGATTATTTGATAAGGAAAGGGGATACAAGCCAACTTGATAGCTCAAAAAAAAATAGTGCCATAAATGCTCACGAGTGTGGCTCAATATCCTCCAAAAGCATGATGTTGAGAAATAAATGTCACAACAATATGTGGAATGGGCTAAGGATATTCCCCATAATCATAATCAACACCAATTCTTAATGGGGAACCTCAATAAGTTCCTTCATTTCTAAGAACCATGCTCTAGGTGGCCTACATCACCCTCTTAAGGGACAGATGGGTGACATGACACTATATCTCTTTAACGCTTGGGCTCCAAGAATGAGTAAAACTCCTCTATTATCATCCCGGGGATGGCCATCATCATCTGGAATCTGACAAAAACCATTATGTTGAGGGATTTTCTCCCCTAGGGCTTTTGGGTGGAAACCCTAGCAGACTAAAAGTTGTCTAAACAGAGAAACATACATTCACACAGCCATTATGCTATGATAAGCAAATTTTATAGTAAGAGGGGCGTACCTCAGGTCCTACGTTCGAGAAGTTCCTCAAGGGTCCAAACCCTTCTTCAAGTCCCTTTCGCTCCTTTGTCCTCTAAAACAACCAATTACAAAGAATACAGCAATATATGGACAAAGACTTATAAAGAAATCATCTTTATGTTATAAAAGAAGGAAGTTAGTTATGAACTTAAAACAACCATTTACATATGAAATTCAAGCATGAACATCATAAACATAAAGAAGAAGCGTATCAGGAACCAAGACGTGTTTCTTTATTATAGACAACTAGAATGTACAAAAGGAGTAATATCACCTGAGTAACCTTTCGCAGGCTCCAAGCAAAGCTTCCTTCTATATCCATCTAGCCTCAAGCCTTTAGCATATCTCCTTCCAAGACTCACTCCATGATGCCATAACTAGTGGATGAACATCAACACACAAGGAAACAAGGGTTTCCTATACAAATGTGGGAAGTGCAGAAGGCGCAAGGGTCTTCAGACCTGGTCATGGGAAAATCTCAGTATAATAACCTTTCTCTCTCCTCTCTCCCTTAGGCCTACCCTTTGATGCCTTTTTATACCACTCTCAAAGTAGTTTTTTAGTTGGGAGTTGGTTGGGAACAGTTGGGCCACGTGAACTAATAGGTGATCAGCAGGTAAAACTCGCGATCTCCACTCGAAAATAAGGAATTTTATATTTTTTTAAGTGTTTTAATACATATACGCGGGTTGGGTATATGTATACCCATGTATACATGCGTTTAACTCAGGGAAATGTCACGTACAAGGAATAAAATACTGTTTTTTAAATTTGAGACCAGGTCTGGAAGGAGGGGTTGCCCTAGGCCATGAGTGCAGCATCACAAACCATAATAGTGAGATTTGGAGCTATAACAGATGCCCCCTAATATATGAGGTCAGAAGGGGTGCATGATGGTCGAAATATATTAAGCAAGTACATGGAAAGGAAATCTGCCAAAAACCGAGGAGTACTTCACCAGAATTCAGCATGCCAAGCCACAAAAGGAGATCAGAAAGAAACAATGTCTGAGGCGAGCATACCCATGCTCAAAGAAAGCAAAGCATGTCCGCATACCAAGTACAAGCGGATCCACTAAGTATACAAGTATAAATGATTGGAAAATACATAATGGATCATCTGATCATGATCGAACAAGTACATGTCTGGATATCACATATAAAACTGTCAATGATGCTGAGAAATACAACAGATCACTGATATCGAATACTGATCCCAAAAGGTACCAACTGAACATGATGGAAAAGGATGGTACTACATTGCAAACTTAGGTGCCAGCATATAGAATGTCACCATGACTGACTACATCATATAAAGTGGAGTAGTATCAACTAGCAGCAATAGGAGCAATTGTCAAGTGAACCAATGAATGCTGATACAACCTGAGGTCTTCACTGACCGCCGTGGTACATTTCTACACCATGGGAATAAATGATTTGAAGTCGACCATGTGAGAAATCGTTTGATTACCGGTCATTGATGTATACCATTAACAAACGTGAGACTACTCACCAATAATGATAATGAGCGTCAAGGTACTCAGTACAAACCAACAAGTGCGAATAGATGAGCTGAAGTCGAACACCTGTAAGAATCTATCGATCAAGAGACAATGATGGTTTCCCACTGTTGATAGCGAAGGATCTGCCACTAATGACTGCACACCCCAAGGTACTGCCAAATGGACTCTAGATCTTTGCCCCAGAGCAATGAGTCAGATTCGATAGGGAAAGATCCGCTAGAAGGAAGGCATTAAGGCATCCTTCATCAATCTAGCGCGAGTGTAACCTGTAGGCCAATAATGTGGAAGGAATCAGACGAAAGAGATGTAGTAACCCAACCGAAGTATGTTTCCAGCGTACACAAGATGTGGCTAGCGCACGGCAGAAACCCTCTGAACCAACCAATAATGAAAGCCAACACGGAGGCGAGGTATCCACCAATAGGGTCAAATGGAAACGAAGGTACTGCACGAATCCCAATGTGTGATAATGTAAGTTGACGTCGAACACAAGGGAAACCACTCAGTCAAAGACCCATGATGTTGATTGATGCTGAGCACAAGGTAACCTATCAATAATGAAAATAGGGCCAGGGTGCAGCTCTAGGCCTGTCCTCAGAGCAAGATGTCGTCGTCGATAAGGACAAGACCCGCCAACAAGAA
>APFE031017883.1:21689-53858 GCA_000404065.3 Pinus taeda
TAGTGGAAAGAACGAGTGTCGATGAAACAGATGATCTAGTTCCTGGGAATGGAACATTCCTATGCTCAATGCAGGGAGGCGAAAACTGGTCAGTGACACTCAAAGGTATGTTCCTTCCACGGGTCAAGGTGTGTCAAGTTGCGGAAGTCAAAGGTATGCAAGGTTGATTTTGTAGTCATCATGGTCAAAAGTTGGCTTAAACACGAGTCCAAGTGAAACCGGCTCTAGGCCAAAAGATGCAAATGGTCAACATGCAATGCAGTAGTACAACTCAACACAAAGGAGCCTCTAGGGTATAAGGCCAGAACAAAGCGAAGAAGCTAAGAGAAATGAGTCTTCAATGCATAAGTCATGGCGGGACTACAAAGGACTCCCGAGCCTACTCAAATTGAAGCAGCATGGGCAACAAATGTCAGTGAGGTGCTAACTACGATGCCCATGGAAAGGATGGCTCTACCATTGTGTCATGATTTTAAAAATTGACGAGTGAAGATGGCTTATGAACCATAACACGATGGGATCAACCCTATGGCAGATGTATCAACAGATGGAGGCTAGTATGCATGATGCAACGAAAAAATGATGTCCCTAACCTATATTCCAGTGAAAAAAAGATACCTGCCATGACGGGTCAACATTCATGGAACCGTCTCGAAAAAGTCAAAAATGTCGAAAATGTCCTGAAAAACAAACCATTCTCGACATTCCAAGCTCCCAAGTTAAAAGTCATATGAGACCAAACAAAATGAAATTTTGAAAAAATTTTGCATTTTCAAAACTTATAAAAGGGATTTTGGACTCACCATTTTTACCAATTGATTTGGAGAGCAAATATTTGGAGCCAAAGGAGCAAATTTCCCGTGTGCCAAATTCAACCGTTCAAATTCTTCAAAATCTTCCAGGTAACTCTTACACTTAGCTTGCAATTCATTGTGGCTAGTTTGAGGATTTTTCATTGATGTTTCATCGTTGAACTTGTTATCACAAAACTAGTACTGATGGCTGCTAATCAGTGAGACCTTATGTAACTGTTTTAGACCAGGCTTTTAGCTAGGGATTAGCCTCCCTAACCTGAGAGGGCTCTCTCAAAACAAACTATTGATTTATCTTTAAGCACAAAGAGGGCTAACTCTTGAAACGAGAATTTATTAAACTTGCTGGTTGGACAGACAACATAACAGTTCTTCCATTGGGCTCATGGAGTTAAACATCTTTCAGTAAACTATTTACTGTTCATTCATAGAAGCCAAGGCATGTAATGTTTAAACATTCAAGACATTCATCAAATAACCATCAACTCGTAAGTACACACAGGAAGTCTGAGCACTAGGTGAATTCAGAGTGATTGCATACTTAAAGAGCTGTAAAACATGAAGGACAAGAACCTCAACTTATAAGTACACACAAGAAGTCTGAGCACTAGGTGAATTCAGAGTGATTGCATACTTATAAAGCTGTGAAACTTACATTTGGTAAGACAAAACCACAAACATCTTGAGCATTTTAACAAAGTATGAATCTTGGGAAGAATAAAACAGTCTTTCTATTACTATAAAAGAAACTTTATACACAGGCCAATATAACTCTGTTTTTGCATAAATATCCAACCTTTTTTACATTGCTGCTCCAGCTATATATAGAGTTCTTCTTCTAACCTTGAGACTCCTCCTCCAGCATGAGGGGAGCTCGATGGCCTAGCATCAACTAACCCTATCTATTCTTAAACAAACTTATTAAATACGTCAGGTATTGTGCAGTAAATACATAGAGTCCTAATCATATTGAACCTCTAATTCTATCTCCTCGTGTGCATGATGCCTTTCTTGAGCTTTGACACCTGTATCCTTTCTATAGTGGCCAAGAAATATTGGAGAGGCATTCACTGAACAAGCTGCTTTGGATACTAGCTGTGCAGATGACTCATTAGTTGGTGAAGATGTGTGCCCTGTTTTCACGGTCCCTGCCTTCTATCAGTCTTCATTTCCAAAAGAAAATGCTTTGAACTATTTAATACCTTTAATAACCACGCATATCATCATATGCCTTATGATCTGGATGCTTTGTGAACTGAACAGGTGTCCAATCCAAAATTCCGGTAACCCTACCAGAACCCTAATAATTCGGTCATAAAGTAGCTTTAGGAAGACTTTAGCAAAAAACAAAATATTTCACCTTTTGCTCCAACACTTACACCTGTCACTCTTTGAATGCTTAGATAGCCTTGTATGGTCTGTTTCCTGCCCTCGAGGCATTCCTTTCAAAATTTGCTGACCTCAGCATCAACTTCATTATTTTCTTACAAAACAGTCATCTACAGCAGTTTCGTAGCGCGCTATGAAACTGCTGTTTTTTATCAAAACAGAACACATGAATCTTAAAGCACTGTTGAATTAATTTCATGATTTCTTCAGCTACCTTGCACAGGTGCTAGGGATCCAAAAAGGTTCAAAATGATGGAAACCAAAATTAATCAAAACTTGAAAAGCAAATTTCCCCTTAGATCAATGAGCTAGTTTACCTAGCTTCTTCTTCAGACTACTAACTTCTTTCTTCAAAGCCTTGTTTTTTGCTCTTAGGCTTGTGTTCAGCTATTTCATGGTCTTGGCTTGCTTAAGAGCTGGCACTGTCCACAAATATGCATCAGACACTGATTCAGTTTGGCCCATTAGACTTGTATTGTCTTTTAGCACAGCCTTTCTATAATTAGCATATCTCACTGCCCTTTCTTTAGAAACATTTTTAATCTGAGCCAGTTCTTCTTGTGTTGCTCCAGCCTGGTTCCTGATAGCTATGGCATTGCCTCCTTGGAAAATAAACACCTTTTGACTCTTGTTTTTACGCTGGGCTGCATGTACTGTTTTGGTCAAAACCTCAAGTACCTCTGTACTAGGCACTTCTACAGATACCTCCTCTTTCTGCACCTTGAAACATAGGCCCCTGTTTGTTGGTCCTTGATGTGCTGTAGGCTGCATTTTGGGCCATAATTCAATTGCCGCATCAACTATGCTTCTGTATTCCATGATTAAGTCCTATATTTTGGTATGCTTTAAACAACGCCAGATATCCTGTGTATCATATAACTTCCACAACAGAATTGCCACAATAATCAGAGGTCCAGGCATCCACATACAAACCCGCAGCATAAACTTTGACAGTAATTATTTCTATCTTTTCCTCTTGGAAACCTATAGCCAACGATAATGAGCTTGAATAATATCAACAACTGAAGAAATTAGTGACGAGTCTTGGGTTTGTTGTTCAGAGTTGATAAGTGATCTAGTCAATCACTCTACTGTAGCAGGACCGTGCTCCTCATTCCTGACGTTCGACGAGGATTCTTTAAATAAAGAGTTTGCTTGCCCATCTTGATCCTGTGGAGACTCAAAATCATCAACGTGAACCAGAGACACTGGTATATTAGCCTCACTACTTAATTCCTTCCATGGTGTTTCTAAAACACCTTCAGACTCGCACTCTTGCTCTTGAGAAGTTAAAATAACTGTATCATAAGAATTATGTTCTGAAAACCGCTGACAATTCATGCACTAGTTCAGACTTCTAAATATTATAAGAAGGCTCTGCCCTGATTGGCATTTTCCCAACTTGGTCAAGAAGACTGATCGCACTGCACAGAAAACGTGACAGTGCCTAAAACTGGAACTAAGCAAGCCAGGCACATCACCTTGTATATACAATTAACAAGACTCGATTTTGCTAAAATTAGGAGAACCTTCCCACCTCATCCATGGAAAATACGTCAACCCAATCCTCAACACTACTTTGAGCTTTCACTTCCTCAGCTGTTATTTGTTATCAACTATTGCGACTGAAGATGGTCTCCAGTGACTCCATTGTGCTGAGGCATTAATTTCTGGAGTGAGCGGTACTGAAGGCGAACACTTTCACCGGTATCGAGTACTCGAAGTAAGTACCATCCATTCAGGCAATGCGACGTTACATATGCCTCCTTCCCAACAAATTTGTCTGGTGTACGCTTGTGCCCCTTAATCATAACTTTCTCATTAACAGCAAATGGATACTGAACTCCCTTCGATTGCCGAGAAACATCCCTGTCCATAAAGAAGCCCACATCATCTCTTTTCATTCTATCTCCTTGATCTCCTACTTCTTTCCTACGTTTTCGCATTGCTGCATTATGTAATTGTCTCCGGTCATCCTCATTCTCAGGCTTCAAGTTGCTTGAAGGCATAGCATCTAAAACTCCAACCACTTGTGACTCAAAACCCATGTCAATCATGCGATTTGCTTCATCTAGAACAACATAGTTACATTGATTTAGGACAGCATATCTTCTTTCAAAACAGTCAAGTAGACGACCAGGTGTTGCTATTACAATTTCACACCCTTGGCGCAATTTGAATCCATTTGACCCGGCAACACTAATTTTTTCCATATCTTGAGAAATATAAGCCCAAAAGCACAATCTTGATAGAGACGAAACAAGGGACTTTCATCCACAGGAACCTGTAAAGGGACTACCACCAGAAGATGACACAAGAGTCTGATGAAACAGGTACCATGACGATCCATAATGATAGAAGAATACGACTTTTCATAACCATTAAGACCATTTTATGAATTGTACGAAAAGAACTCTGAAACTATAAACTCTTTCATAACCATTCATACCAGTCCAGCTTCTTGAAGAGTTAGACAAATTCAAACCAAAACCAATATATTCTACAAGAAGCATTTTCCTATCCATCTGAATGCAATGACTATAGGCTTTTATCTGACAGTCATCCTTGGCATGAGACAGCTCACTCTCAAACTGGAAACCTTTCTTCTATTATACACCTGTGTGCTTTCCTTCTTATAATTGGCACCTTTTTCAAAAGCCACCTTTCTATTAACCCCAGTTGTCATTGACAGTGGGACTGATTGAGGCTTTTCTTTATCCTGGATAACAAGCTTTAAACTCTCACTAGAAGGCAAGCAAGCCTGTAGCCATAACTCAGATGAATTACAAACTTCACCATCAATTTGCCGAAACAGGCTTTTCTATGCATATATTATATTCCCACAGAACTCATAGGAGATAAAAGTGATATGGGTGAGCAATGGTTTCGGACAAATCCCCAATTCCGTAGCGTAGCCAGTGCAAATTATGAATTATACGCTACTGAAATCACCTAAACATTTTGCGCTGCGAAACTGCTAAAAGGGTTTATGTGCTTATTTGCAGACATTTAGCATCGAAATTTTGTCAGTGATAACAGAACTATTGTTCAAAATTTCACCGCGGCGTATACGCGGGTTGGTAATTTGAAACCCATGTACACGTTGGCCCTATACGTGACTGTGTACACGTCGTGAACCAATTTTAATCAAAAACTAACGGTTGAAACTCAATTTATTCTCAGGATGTTGATCACATGGCGTGAAAGAGAACACGCAGTGGTGGATAATGAAGTTATGAATGATCCTCAAGCCTTGGATGGTTTACGGGGATGCGGCTTGCTCAAATTCTTCAAACTGCCGAACATGAAAGGCAATGTACGACTGCTTGAAATGCTCATTGACTATTGGGATGTCGAGGAGGAAGCCTTCATGATTGATCAAATGCCACTCAGAGTAGAAGTGGAGGATATTTATTTTATCATGGGCCTTTCTCAAAGGGGAGAGGTAGTATAGTCCCGGGGCAGGACACGGAGCAGTCTCACTATAGAGGACTATGTACAGATATACTGCCCAGGACATCCCAAGAAAGTTGGGAGTCAGATCTCTATTGCACACATGGCGAGTTTATCAATGAGGATCATCCTGTTCACCATAGCTCGAATGAGTGGATCGTCCTCTCTACATCAGGCATCACGGCTCACCATGAGTGTGGTAGTGGATTGTCTCACTATTGTGTTTGACTGGTGTACTCCTCTTCTGGCCAGCATGAAGAGCCAGCTCACTTCTATTAAGAGGGGACAGACCAAAAACTTTGGCTACTGGACTATCTTGTGCACGTTCTTCTTCGAGAGGATTCCCACACTCCGCCCCAGGGTAGAAGTTTCCATCAGCACCCCACGTGATCCATGCATGGGCCGGTGGGTTGATCTGATGAAACGTCTGGGGGTGGGGAGGTTCCTAGGACTGCTTTTGAAGATGATTTATTCACTTGGTGGGATCAGCAGATCATCGCCGTAGACAACTACCCCTATGCTGGGTTGGACTTCTGAGGAGATCCTGACCTAGCATTACCGCCAAACGCAACATGGGGCGAGATTGGTAAGGATTTTTGGATTTTATGATTTTTTTGGATTTTTCAAATATAATGATGCATTTTGAAAAATATTTTTGATGAGATTCAAATGACTAATATAATGATCATGATCCAAATATTGGGCCAGTGCGACCAGATGGACTCCCGCGGCATAGAAGACGTGGCCGAGGAGCCGAAGAGGCGGCTGCTGAGACAGAACGGACTCTACACAACATCCAGTGACACTTGACGAGATTGAGCTGTCGAGTACCAATGGCTACTATAGAGGACCTTCCTGAGGATATGAGGCGTCATGTGGTTGGCATGCCATGTGACTGGGTTCGCACTTTTCGGCATGTAGCCAATGCGATAGTTACCTACTTGGCCGCTCATCCTAAGCTGGGGCATTAGATATGCCGGACATGATTATGAGCATTTGAGTCCCAATTTTGTATATTTTTGGACAACATATGTACACTCAAGATGCTTTTATGATGATGATGATGATGATGATGATGATGATATATATATATATATATATATATATATTATAATATATATATATATTATATAATATATATTATATATATATATATAATTTCTAATATAATATATAAGTTTGACTTTTGATGCTTGATTATACGATGAATGATTGATAGCCATTCTAATGCTTGATTAGCGATAGAATCAGCTAACATTATGAGATCTTGGAATGTGAAATATTAATATAAACAAATGATCTTTGCAACAACCTCACCCTTAAATACTGGCGATATAAACATGGATCCCTTACCCGATAAATGTTATTTAATTGAGACACTATCAATTAAGAATCGAGATAAACTACCAACGAGTCAATCTCATAAGAGATTGCCTCGAATAGCAAATTAATAATGGTAGTATACTCAGCCATATTATTTGAAGCAGGACCAATGCATATGCCCCTTGATACCATCAATTGACCAGTTGGATAATAAAGTACCCAAGCCGCGGAAGCGAGATTCCGAGTGTGCTGACTAGCACCATCGGCGAACCCAAAATAGACCAAGTCATCCATCAACACCTGGAACAGGAGACCAAAAAGTGTTGACATCACAAAAATATCGATGATATATGTACACATATACATAATATACAAAGAAGCCATTTCCTAACTCCTACTTAAGCAAAGTACTTCTTTAGGTAGAGCCCGTTTCGGGGCTTCGCCAGCTTGTTTCCCTCAAAATCGATTAACTCATACGACCCTTTTTCTAAAACTCGTTTAATAATGAAAGGACTGTACCACATAGGCTTAAACTTGCCTACCACCAAGGCATCTTTATCTTGGTCATAGACCAAGACAAGGTCGCCTTCAAAAAAGACTCGAGGACGAACAGATTTATCATACTGCGGTTTGACCCTTTTCTTATGAGCCTCATTCATCGTGGCGGCATCTCGATGCTGCTCATCGAGATGTTCCAAGTGAAGGAGGTGCTCTTCGAGACTCGAAGTCTCTGGAAGGAGCTCTACAGCTAACTTGAGAGATGGAATTTCACATTTGATCAAAAAGATAGATTCCATCCCGTAAACCAACTGAAAAGGCGTAAAACCAGTAGCAGTCTTTACGGAGGTCCGGTATGCCCAAAGAGCCGAATACAACATAACGTTCCAATTGGACTGATTTTTGTCGATTATCTATTGGAGTATCGTCTTAAGAGTTTTATTGACTACCTCGACCTGTCCATTCGCTTGAGGATAATAAGGAGACGAATGCTCTTGCCGGAAACCTAATTTAAGAGCCAATTCAGACATTAGTTGATTTTGGAAGTGAATTCCATGATCAGTGACAATCTCTCTCGGGACACCGAATCTTGAGATAACCTGATTGAAAAGAAACAAAGCTGCCATGTCACTATCATTTTTATAACTGGGCATGGCCTCGACCCACTTCGTAAAGTCGTCTACAGCCACAATAATATACTTGTGATTCACCACTGAAGGCGGATTACAAGTTGTAAAATCAATACCCCACTTAGTAAAAGGACCGACGGTGACAACGAGAAAAAGAGGAGCTGGATGAGCATGCATCTTTCGAGTAAAGATCTAACAAGGGTGACAGCGTTTGACCGCTTCTACACAGTCTTTAAAAAGTGAAGGCCAAAAATGGCTAGCACATAAGATGCGCTGGGCTGTAGCAAGCCTCGATAGATGACCACCACAAGCTCCACTGTGGCAATCATTAAGCACTGACTCTACTTCCTCCAGGGTTAAACAGCGCCGAAGGATTGAATCAACCCCTTGGCGGTATAAGGTATCACCAATGATAACATAATTTTTAGCCAGGTGATGTAATTTACGACGTTCATCCTTGGAGAAAGTAGGGAAACTTCCAAGTCTGGAGATAGACAATGATATCTCCATACCAAGGGTCGAGTGAAGAGATGAGGAATAAACGTTCGCTGGGAAAACTTTCCTCATAAACCGTATCCTCTCCACAAGGCAGCTCAGAAATCAGCTCAGCAAAAACCATGGATTTCTTAGACTTTGTAGACAAGAACTCGAGATCAAATTCTTGCGATATGACTATCCATCTATTATATTTTCCCCCAATCACTCACCTATTGAGGACAAATTGAAATGGATTGACCGCCGCTTAGACAAAATTTTTGCGTAGCAAGATATAATGACAGAGCTGCTGGACAGCATGGACGGCTGCCAAGGCCAACTTCTCAACCGGAGAATAGCAAAGTTCAGGACCTATTAAGCCTCGACTCAAATAATAAATCACATGCTCGATGAGAGCATCATCCTCCTGAACCAAAACCATACCAATGGTTGATTCTTTTGCAACAAGATATAAAAGGAAGTCTCTGCCATAATCCGGTGGACTCAAAAGCGGGGTAGAGACTAGTGCTTTTTCAAAGCATCGAACGATCATTGCACAAAGTCATCCCATACAAATGGAACTCATTTCCATAGCAACCGCATGAACCCTTTAGTGATCTCGACATATTTTGCTATAAACTGCCTTAAGAAATTAGCCTTCCCTTGAAAACTGTGAAGTTGACGAATTGAGGACGGGGGAGGAAACCGAACTATTGCCTCAACCTTGAAGGGATGAACCCGAATCCCTTCATTTGACACAATGAACCCTAACAACCGACCGGACGTAACCGTGAAAATGCACTTGTTGGGATTCAACTGGATTTTATAAAAATGACATCGCTCGAAAACCATTCGAAGGTGGCTAGGGTGATCAGTTCTCTTTCGAGAACGAGCAGCGAGATCATCTAAGTACGCTTTGATGACATGCTTGATGTCATGGAAAGCATATGACATGAATCGCTGAAAGTTAGCTCCAGCATTTTTAAGACCAAAAGGCATGTTTCTATATGCAAAGGTACCCTAGGGACATATAAAGGTTGTCTTATGTTGATCTTCAGGACGGATAGAAATTTGATTATAACCAGAAAATCCATCCATGAAGGAAAAAAGCTCATTACCGGCACACTCGTCGATAATCTGATCAATGAATGGCGTGGGGTAATTATCTTTGGGACAAGCCTTGTTTAGATCCCTAAAATCGATGCATACTCGGATTGTTCCTTGCTTTTTATCTACAGGCACTGGATTAGAAACCCAATCAATAAGAGGAACAGGGTATATAAAACCCGCCTTTAGCAGCTTCTCCACTTCCGCTTTGATAGCTGCTGCTTTCCTAGGGTGGACCGGCCGAAGCCTCTGACGAACTGGTTTGGTGTTTTCATACGTCTTGATCTCATGTTGAACTATAGATGGGTCAATGCCAGGCATTTCTTCATAAGACCAAGCAAATACATCCTGAAATTCTTTGAACAGGTCGGTGTAAATTTGAATTTCTTCAGGGGAACACTCAATTCCGATGAAGAGATTCTCGATCGTGTTCGGGTCCCTAGAGATGTTTATAGGTGTTGTTTTTGAATCACCAACATATTACCTTCGGCACGAACGTGTGCTAGAGCCAAAGGGTTTGACACCGTATAAACATCACTAGAAAAGAGCTTGGAGAATCTAGATTCTACCTCCTGCAATGGAGGAAGAAAGTATGAACGATGGTGTAAATCTTCCCAAGGTCGATCTATACCCATCATTGCTTCAAGAATTGCTTCTTCCGAAGGTAAAACTGAGTCTAAGCAGTCCAAAGCAGAGGTAGAATCAAGGCTCCAAGCGGGGGCCACATCGCCATCTAACTCCTCTTTGGAAAAAGGAGTAGAATGGTCATCTGCAGAGTTGACGATAGACTGGTATCTAAGCTCAGCTGCAGATATAGGAAATGCCATTCGATTCTCTTGTCCTTCAACTAATGTGGTCGTAGGTGAAGGCAAGGTCCAAGGGTCTGAAAAATAACGAGTCCGAAAGAACTCTTCTGGAGAAGACTCGTTAGATGACGAAATGGCATTGATTTTAGCGATAGGAGAGGGAAACTCAAAAGTACCCATCAATTAGGAATGCATCCCTACTCCTAGATTCCCAGTAGGCGGACGAGGGTTATCCACTAAAGGAATAGTAGAGTTGGAGCTTGCTTGAGGATCAACTGGACAATAATCCAATTGATCAACCTTCATGATTTTCCCCTCATAAGGAAATCAAATGACACGAAATAGAGTCGAAACAACGGTGTCCATTTCGTATACCCAGTTCCTTCCTAGGAGGAGATTATAGTCTAGGTTAGCATCTACGACTTCTACTTCAATATTAATGACCTTCCCCCCAACACATATAGGAAAGGTCGGGATAATCCCATACGGCTTATGAGAATGGCCATCGAATGCAGTCGAGACGGTAGGTGAAGGAATAGCCAAAGGTGATCTAATAGCCTTCCAACATGACATCGACATGACGCACGTGGAAGCCCCTTCATCAATAACTGTATGAAAAATTTTAATTTTACGGTATGTTGACTTTATTTGAAAAGCCATGTGATGAGGGAGTCGCTTTTTGACATTTAACATGTCGAAAGTGAGCACTAAAGAATTTGTTGGATCAACTGCTCCAATCGCGGAAAGTAAAGCACTTCTCTGAGCTGGACATGGCTGGAGAACGTCTAAAGTGGACATGGCGCACAGATTATGAGCCAGATCCTCCACAATGGAGTAATTCTGGGCGGCCCTAGCATTAGGATTAATAGTCGCGCGTTTAGCGGAACCTTTCAGTATCTGTGGTATAGTCTCAACAGGGGGTCACTCGATATGAAGGTCAGTACTTCCGGGAACAACCTTGTCCTTGGAAGTTTTGGCCTCACCATAATCACATGACTGAGTAGCCACATGGACGTTAGAACCCATCATGAAAACATTCTATGATTTTTCCCCTTCCTGGTTGTCCCCTGCGGAGGTTCCAGGGTTTGAACTCGGGCCAGCAAGAAGTTTCTGCCCTTGGGGAAAAGGGTTGGTTAACACAGCTTGGGAACTAGAAGTCCCTTGCTGCCCTAACAAGCGCTGAGCGTCTTCAATCTTGGGGCAAAGATGAGTTAAATGGTCTCGACTCCACAACTTGCATGGAAACTTGACTTTCTTTTTCGACTCATTTCTACCACCACCAGCATTATTGCCGGATTTATTTGCATCAGGTTTCCCATCCTAGTTCTTTTTCTTACCTCGTCCTTTCTTTTTCCCATTGGAATTTTGATTTCCTTTGGGGTTATCAGATTGGATGACATTAATCGAAGAAGTTTGGGAAGCCGAAGGGTTAGACGATGTGACTTGGTTGTTAGAAGCAGTTTGTAAAGACAACTGCTACAATTGATTCAATAAGTTCACCGTATTCGTGTCTATCGACCCAACAATACCATCCACGTGGGGACCTGGCTTTGGCTTAGCTACGTCAACCTTAGACCCAGGAGCATTTGGCAAGTACTTTTGTAGGATCCCAGACTGAGAGTAGATCAATTCTAATTGCTGGGCCCTAAAAATGGCTTGCTCCTCAGAATAAACCCCAGACATGGAGACATCCTTGGAGATCTCAGGTATCAAAGACTTCAAAAACCACTCGAGATGGTACTCTGGAGGGATTTTAGCTTTAATAAGCTTCTTTCTCCGTCTCTATTCCTGAATATGATTAGAAATGTGAGTTGCCCTATCCTGATGAAAAGTGGCCAGTAGTTCGGTTCCGGCATCATACCGGACAGGCAACTAAAAATGGTTCAAGAAAATATTGGCTAAGTCGGCGAATGATGTAAAGTTGCCCCCAGGCAACTCTATATACCATTTGGCCGCGTTACCATTCAAGGTGCATTGAAATAATATCAACCTAACCGAGTCATCAATCAGGGAGTTCGAGGAGCACCACAAGTGGAACGTGGTTACATGGTTGCCCGGGTTCTCACCACTCTTCCCTTCGAATTTTGGAATGTCTGAAGGGAGTTTAGTTGGGATCGGAGGCCAGGCCGAATTGTACTTGATTGGGCCAGTAGTTAACTTAGTGAGATCTGGCAAGTTCAACATTGCCAAAAACGAAAGTCTAGGAGGAGCTTGGGGATTCCATCCTGACTGGGCGGAACTCCCAAAGCTCTAAAAAGACTGGCCTGGATTTTGGAAGGCACCAGGCTGCCCGAAGTAACCAGTAGAACCCGCTGAACCAAAAGGCAAGCCTTGTGACCCAGCAAAACTCGGAGTTTGACCAACTCCAGCCGTATATCCACCATACCCAACAAAGTTTCCTCCTAAAGGATTATAAGGCTTTGATAACTCCTGATATGGATTCCAATCCGAAGCTAGGGGAGGAATACTTTGGAATGAACTAACCGTAGTATACGGCCTATTCCCATATTGGCCGAAAAATGGATTCCCAGTTCCAACACTACTAAGCCCAGGGTTATTCCAACCTTGGAAAGGATTGCTGCTTTGTCCTACAGAAGAAAAAGGCATGGATCCTATCTTTGGGTTGGAATGTGGTATATGACCACTTCCGAATGGAAAACCTTGGAACGAAGCGATCCACTCATCATGGACGTGGCGGCCCCAAATGGAGCTGAAGGAATTCCCTATGAATGGGCACCAAATGGGAAGAATCCAGAACCAAAAGCATTAGTTTGGGAATTTCCACTCGTAGACGGAATGGAGGTAGACCCAACAAAAGACGTGCTAGCAAAAGATCCGAATAAAGAGATGGAGGGGATGGAAATAGTTCCTCCCCCTTGTATAGATATGGGAGTCTGCACAGTCGTAGCACTTGTAGATGCCATGCTTCCAGTAATGGTCATCAAAGGTAAGCACGTAGCGTAACCTGGACTTGACGGTCTATGCATCGGAGTCCCAACGTATTGTAATACGTGTGGATGACTAGACGGTAGGGGAGAATTCGAAGCCACTAACGACTCTGGAAGTTCTTCTACCTCTATATTATCCTTCGCTTGTAAGCGAACTCGAGAAAGAACTAAAGTGTTCCTCTCTTGTTCCGTGGAAGTACCGGGCCTTGCTTGAATACTAATGCCCTCAAGAGGAGGATCAATCCCCGATGCGTCAATTGCCATGGGACGAAACCCACCGGTATTATTACCTCTGCGCCTTCTCGGAGAAGGCTCTAAACTCGGTGGTGAAAGACCACGAAGTCTTCAAGACCGTCTAGGAGATTGGTCAGCCACTTTGAATTTCTTCTTTAAGATCTAACTAAAGACTCAAAAAATTGAAAGCTAGGCTGACTAAGAGTACAGAGCACCCACTATAAAGTCCCTAAAGATACAGCTAGTCAAACAACTTCCAAGTATTTTTGCTCCAGGTGATTAGGAACAGACACCAAAATACGAGAAAGTGAAAAATAAGGGGCCTTCCGAAGATAGTCTGGGATAATGAGGGCCTAGGCCTATCAGCGAAGGTAACAGAGGAAGTTACGCTAACCTCCTAACAACAGCCTACGCCGGTGCAAGCCCCCAAGCTTCACAAGGGTTCCCTCCAGTAGTATTGTTGAGAGTGATACAACGTCCACCTTAGGTGCCATGGGATTCCCCTCTGCAGCCACCTATGTAGTTCCCTAGGAGTAGCAACTATGGATACCAACTCGTCGCAGAAGCCAGGCAGAACAGTCGTGAGGTAAGTTCGGACAAGTAGGAGAGGGGGTATCTCTCTTCCTTGTCTTCATAGACCCTCGTTCTTAATTCCCAGATCTAGAGCTTTCCTGGTCTTCCTAACGCTATTGGATTTTCTCTCATTATTCAGACTCCTATATTTGTCGTTTAAATGACCTTGGAGAGTTAACTCTCCACTCGCCTAATCCAAGGCCCTAAAATCCTAAAACTTGTTGGTGTATTTAACTTAAAAGAAAAAGTTCTAGTGAATTTTAGTTAGCGCTTGATTTTAAAATGTGTTGTTCTTTAAGTCAGGGGATGATGGAAGTGGAACTAGTGGTGTTTTTTCGACGCAAAAGAAATTAATAAACCCTGACTATATGCATGTGCACTTGTCTTTGTTTTTCGATGAAGAGTAATTTCTATAGGGTTCAAGGAAAACTTCTAATGAAACAAACTTTTCTTTTCTTTTCATTAATTCACACTTCACACTCAAAAAGTTAACAAAGCTATGTATGCCTAAACAGATGCAAATCTATCCTAATGCAACGATTATATGCTTAATGCAAGATTCAAAACAACTCTAAAAACAAGAAATGAAAGTTGCTTTGCTTATCAATTTTTTATTTTGCCACTTAGAATGTCTAGATGGAATATGAGATGCTACCATTCATTTTGTCTAAACACTAAAAACAAAACTCAAGACAAACATAAAGCACTTTCATTCACTAAAAGGAAACTAAATGAAAAACAAGTTCAAGAAAGAAAAACAAAGTCTTTCAAAAAGTTTTCTTCAAAGTAGCAACAAAAAAGTCTTTTAAAAAATGCTCTCAACAAAACTGAAACTTTGCGATTGAAACAATAAGCAACAACCACTTTTGCAAGTTGACACCATCTAATGGATGAAAACTCAATAAAGACAAATGTGTTTAAAGATGCTCTTTAACAATCGAAAGCAACAATGAAAGCTTTGTCAACAAAGACCAAAAAGATCAAAAAGACAATTTCAAGAAAGTATCAATCAACAACTTTCATGAAACAAAGAAGTGGATGGTCACAAAAAGCGGTTTTGTCAAGCAAACAAAAAGTCACCAAAAGCAAAATTCAACACAAAGATTGATACAAATCTTTCTGCCCTGATGAATCAGAGCAACCAAGATTCCAACAAGAAATCTTGCGTGCTTTTAGCAAAAAACGATGACGCTTGCAAAAACAAAACAAGACCAATACTCCTTACAATCAGAGAGAAATCAGAGTAAGACGCTTGTTGTAAAAAAAACAACTGATACTGAAAAATGACTGTTTCAAACTGAATCAAACCACCAGACAAACCTTCAGAGACACAAAAATTTATAAATCTTGAAAATTGCAATATATACGCGAATGTACTTATGTGCAGATTGCGTGTATACGCGACTGTGCCTGAGGAAACCTGCATATACGTGGGTTTACTTTAGGAAACAAGCGTACGTACACTTCTGTAACTAAGGAAAACAACGTATATGAAATATTTCATGAAAAATAAAAAAGAAACTCAAGAAACTGGTAAAACTTAGAAATCAAGAACAGACCAGACAGTAACAATAAACCAACAAGCAACTGAGCCCTGATAGGCTTGACAAACACCCAAACTAGGAACAACAAGAGTGTTGTCCCCAGTAGAGTCGCCAATTCTGTTGAGGGATTTTATCCCCTAGGGATTTTGGGTGGAACCTTAGTAGACTGAAAGTTGTCTAAACAAAGAAACATGCACACACACAGCCATTAAGCTAGCAAAAGCTAATTCTAAAGTAAGAAGGACGTACCTCAGGTCCTACATTCGAGTAGTTCCTCAAGGGTCCAAACCCTTCTTCACGTCCCTTTCACTCCTTTTCCTGTAAAACAACAATTCCAAAGAATGCAGCAGTATATGGACAAAGACTTATAAAGAAATCATCTTCATGTTATAAAAGAAGGGAGTTAGTTATGAACTTTAAACAACCATTCACATATGAATTCAAACATGAACATCATAAACATAAAGAAGAAGCATATCGGGAACCAAGACGTGTTTCTTTATTATAGACAAATAGAATGTACAAAAAGAGTAATATCACCTGAGAAACCTCTGTAGGCTCCAAGCTCAGCCTCCTTCTGGATCCGTCCTGCCTTAAGCCTCTAGCATATCTCCTTCCAAGACTCACTCCATGATGCCATAACTAGTGGATGAACATCAACACACAAGGAAACAAGGGTTTCCTGTACAAATGGGGGAAGTGCAGAAGGCACAAGGGTCTTAAGACCTGGTCAGGGGAAACATTTCAGTATAATAACCTTTCTCTCTCTCCTCTCCTCCCTTAGGCCTTCCCTTTGAGGTCTTTTTATACCTCTCCCAAATTAGTTTTTTAGTTGGGAGTTGGTTGGGAACAGTTGGGCCACGGGCACTAACAGGTGATCAGCATGTAAAACCCGTGATCTCCGCTCGAAAATAAGGAGTTTTATATATTTTTTAAGTGTTTTAATACATATACGCGGGTTGGGTATATGTCGACCCGCGTATACACGCGTTTAACTCAGGGCAATGTCACGTACAAGGAATAAAACAATGTTTTTTTAATTTTGGGACCAGGTCTGGAAGGAGGGGTTGCCCTAGGCCATGAGTACAGCATCACAAACCATAATAGTGAGATTTGGAGCTATAACACACATTAGGCTTCTTATTCATTTTACAAGGGTGAGGATGTTGAACATTTCTTATTTCTTATTCAGGAACATTGAGAAGATGGCTTACATTGTATAGAAAAAAGCCATACCCCCAGCAGATGAATAGTCTCTATCACTATTCCTTGATGAAGATGATTGTGATACATCATCTTAATATCCTTAACATATCTTGGGAGACATTCATTGCCAATGACATCAGCAGGGGTCCTCAAATTCCTCCACCAGTGTCTCAAGAATTAGAAAAACCTTCCAACAGTGCTTAGATAAAGAAAGATGAGAAGGTAAAAAAGGCTAGAGCCATTGGGGTGCCTCAAACCTACAATACATATTAGAGGGGGTCTAGAAAATTGTTTGCAGCAAATAGGCAAGTGCTTTCTCCACTGAGTGTAGAAGGGACCTTGCCTTCTTCATCAACTCATAGGAAAATGCTTGCTCCACAAAGTGTGGAAGGAGCTTTGCCTTCTTCATCAACACAATAGGTACAACAGGTACAATAGTTGCATAAAGGGAAGGAAAAGATGCTGGAGGAAATTTTTGATGATGAGGAGGAGAGGGATTTTGATTTGATGGAACATGATGACCCAGAACATCCACATATCCATAATGGCATTGAGACAGTTGACTTGGAGGCTCAAGACGAGGCAACAAAGGAAAACATAATCATACAGCAGAAAGATGCACAAATCCAAGCATTGATGGACAACTTGGCGAGAGCTAAGTATGTCATTTCATATCTTGAACGAGAGAACAAGAAGCTAAGTGATAAGAAGGTCCTCATGGAGCTGTAACTTCTTAAAGTGAAGAGGCAAAGTGACAAGGGCAAATCAACAATGAAAGAGGAAGAAACACTGGTCACCTTGACTACAAAAGAAAGAATTGAGAAGGAAATTGAGGAGCATAGAGAAAATTGGCTTGACAGGGCCAATTTTCATTTAGAGAAGCTGCTACAAAGGGCTAACAGGGACAACCAAATCATCATGCATATGGCTTACCATTACAGGACTCAGAACAAAATTTGTAATATAAGGGTCAAGTAAATGAAAGCAAGGCTAAGATGAACACTCAAAGGCAAAAAGGAGGAGGATAGGCTTAGGTTTATTGCTAAAGCTTCCTTGGCTGATCACGATACTTGATGGTGGTATTTTCCACAAATTTTGAACAAATTTTGAACAATTTTTTCCTTTTGACAAATTTGGCAATTTTGACACAGAAATTTTGGCTCTATGCGCAGTGCCAGTGGCACTGCGATTTTCCTAGGGACACCCAATGAGAGAATGGTTTGCATTTTTGGATTCATAGTGATAAGTACATTCACCTGTGCATTTTCTAAGCTTTTGGAGAAAAACTGGTCAACCAAAAGGTCAAAAAACACTCTAAAAATGACCCTTCTGCCTTTTTTTGGACACACAGAAGCAGCCTTGGGCGAATACGCTTTTGAGCAGTCAAATGAGCTTCAAATGAACAAATTCAAGATGTTCTAGAAATAAGACTTGAAGAGATTTCAAATGTGCTATCATGAACTCTATTTGGATAACGTGAAAGCCTCCAAAATGGACTTGCAAGAGGCGATGCACATAGGGCTTGGGTGCTGTGGATAGGACAAAAATTGCACTGGGTTTCCATTTCACTGTGCCTTGACAGTAATTTTGGGTTTTCTCTCATGGAGGGTGTTTTACTGATGTAAATGATGACTAGGCTTGTAAATATCATGGATAATAATTATTAGAAGGTAGATTCATTAGATTAAAAGCCATTTTGAGCACAAATGAATCGATTTCCTCACTTTTAGAGGCAAGTTGTTAGGATGCCTAGATTCTAGTTTCTTGTTCAGTTTTGGTTAGATTAGCTCCTCATCTTAGGGATTTGACACTTGAGGATGGGAGGAGGTTGAATCAATTTCTATATCTTCTTCTTCTTTCTCATTGTAAAGGGTTGGACTCAGGTAGATTCTAATGCTTTGAGTAAACATCATTTTGTATTAGTTTAGCAGGAGATTAATGAAAAATTCCAGCTATTTCTTTGGGATCCATGTGGTATGATGTTTAGTTCAGTTTTTATTATGTTTTCATGTGCTAGAATGTATTATTGACTCCATTTCATCATTTCATTGCTTCTAAGTGGATGTTTTCAAGTTGATAGGCAGAACCCATAATATTTAAGCTCTGCTTTAGGAAAATATTCACAGTTTATGTTTTCTTCAGTTTAGGAAGGATCCATGTTTATCACATGCTCTTTCTAGCTCCTCACCTGTCTTGAATCACCTCACCCATCAAACCCTAGAGTGTTGAGCATTGTGCCTACCTTTCCCCATCGAAACCCCACAATTTTTACCTAATTTCCTTGCCCAAAATGTTTGACTCCTCCTGATCCAGCAAAATCCCTTCAAATCAAATCAAACCTTGTGTTACTATACCTAACCTAATATCATTTTCCTAATCCAATCATCTTGGCTGAGATCCTTACGGAGAGAGCCCTGTCTTGGCCTAGTAGGTCTAGCTACTTGGCTAAGTGTGGTTTGTGGTTACCTCGAGATTGCCTCTTCTCAGCCTTGAGGTATAATCCTGAGTGCTAACAACTGGTATTTATAAACAACTCTGCAACACGAAACCGTAGAGTGGGATCTTTTGAAGGAAATATTTTTGTTAACATTTGATTTTGAGGATGGATTCAAATGTATGGATGAAGCATTACAGGAGATAAAGGCAACAATATTTAGAACACCTATAGAGCTTATCATCGTGGGTACAACCAGACTGGAGTACGTAGTTGCGCCATGCTCTGGAGTGCTACAATTTTACCACAGAAGAAGGCGAGGAAGACCCCAGGAATATCAATATCCATGAGTCAAAGGGACTGTGAAAAGTCACTCGGCCTAAGGTAGAAGTTCCTAACATTTCCAAACCATTGGAAACCAAGCAAGTGAACATTGGGTCGGAAGCGCAACCAGAGTTTGCAAATATAGGCGATTACTGGGATGAGGACACGGTTGACAAGGTTATAGAGTTATTGCGAGAATATCAGGACTTGTTCCCAACAAATTTCTCTCATTTGAAGGGAATAGTGGGTGATCTGGGTGTTATGAAGATCAATCTGAAGCTAGATGTGAAGCCAGTAAAGCAATGCCCATACCAGTTGAATCCTAAATACAAAGAAAAAGTGCACGAAGAACTGGATTAGATGCTTGCAGTAGGAATTATTGAAATTGTAGAAAAGTCAGATTGGGTTAGCCCTATTGTGGTTCAAGAGAAGAAGACAAAGGGTGAAATCAAAATTTGTGTAGATCTAAGGAAGTTGAACAATGCTTGTGTACATGATCCATTCCCTATTTCGTTCACAAATGAAGTATTAGAAAAAATTGGTGGTTAAGAAGCCTACTCGTTTACAGATGGGTTCTCATGGTATCACTAGACCAAGATTGCGCCATAAGATCGAAGTATGACTACCTTCACCATAGAATGGGGCTCTTTTTAGTATACAGATACGCCCTTTGGACTTAAGAATTCCTCTGCGATCTTTTCTTGGGTGGTAGTCACAACCTTTAAAGAATTTATTCATAATTTTTTAGAGGTTTAATTTGATGATTGGATGGTGTTTGGTTTAGTTAAAAAGGATGTTTCAAGTCTTCACCTAATGCTGGATACTTGTAGGAAGTATCAGATCTCCCCCAATCTGAAAAAGTGCATATTTTGCATACCATATGGGATACTTTTGGGCCATGTTGTTTGTAAACAAGGATTGATGGTGGAGCCTACTAAAATTGAAATTATTGTCAATTTGGAGCTGCTAAGAAATGAAAAATAGTTGCATGCGGCATTGGGCCATATAGGATACTATTGAAATTTCATCAAGACATATACGTAGATCACTGCGCCCATGGAAAAATTATTTGAAGAAGGGTGCAACATTTCCTAGGATGATGATTGCCAGAAAATCTTAGACGTTTTGAAGGAAAAAGTGGTCACAAAACCTATTCTAGTGTTCCCTAATTGGAAGAAGGAATTCCATGTACACGTGGATGCATCCTGCATAGCATTAGGAGTAGTCTTAACTCAACTAGGTGTAGGAGATATCGACCACTCAATTTCATTTGCAAGTAGAAAATTGTCTAAGGTAGAGAAGAATAATTCAACCATGAAGCACAAAGGGTTGGTGATGGTATATGAACTCTAGAAGTTTAGGCATTATTTGTTGGGTGTGCACTTCAAAATGTACACCGACCATTCCTTTTTTATGTACCTGGTCAACAAGCCTATGTTGGGGGGGGGGGGATTTGTAGGTGGTTACTTCTATTTCAGGAGTATGACTTTGAAGTAGTTGTGAAGCTAGGGAGATTAAATGTTGGACTAGATCACCTTTCACAGATTGAGAATGGCGAAGAACCTACAAGTCTGGATGAAGGATTTCCTAATGCAAATCTCTATGCTATGTGCATTATAGATGGACATTTTGCCGATATAATCCAATTTCTGTCTACAGGTACAGATCCCGAAGGATATATGACACAGTAAAAGAAGTAATTGGTGGTCAAGGCTGCCAATTTGTCTGTCATTGCAGGGCACTTGTATAAAATGGACTCAGATGAAGTTCTGCATAGGTATGTAACAAATTATGAAAGACAAAGTATCCTTGCTAAAGCACATGGAGGAGTTTTTGGAGGACGTTATGCTAGGATAACAACTGCACAAAAGATCCTACGTGTTGGGATTGTGGTGGCCAGTTGTGCACAAAAATTCTAAGGAATATTGTAGGGCATGTGATGTCTGTAAGAGGATCAAGAAGCCAACATGAAGGGATGAATTTCCTCTGAACTCGAAAGTCTCGTTACAATTATTTGAAAAATGAGCAATCAATTTTGTGGGACCTGCTCAACCACCAAGAAAGAAGACGGGATCATGATACGTCATCACAACAATCAAATAATTGAATAATTGGGCTAAGGTGCATCCCAAGAAGGATTGCAGTGCGAATACAAATGCGAAGTTTATATTTGAGTACATTCTGTCTAGGATCGGCTGTCCTAATATTTTGATGAGCGATAGGGGTTCACATTTCCTGAATGAAATAATTTCTTCTTTGCTTGAAGAGTTTTGGATGTATCATCAAAAAATCACATCATATCATCCCCAAGAAATGGAATAGTTGAAGCCTTTAATAAGATCCTAGAGAATGATTTGACGAAGATCTGTAACGCTAATAGGAATGACTGGGACGTATGCATACCAACTTTTCTTTGGGAATATAGAACTACCTATAAGAAGTTGACTGTACATACACCATTTAGGCTGGTTTATGGACAAGAGGCAGTGATGCTAATGCTGTACATAGTGCCTAGTTTGAGGATTGTTACAGTTACAGAGATGGAATATCGAGACATAATGGAGGAACACCTCATGTAGATACTTGAGGTAGAAGAAGATTGCTTCTTGGCAGGCTTTCATCAACAAGTTAGGAGGCTAGAGAAAAGGCGTGGCATGATCGCTACATTAAGCATCGCACCTTTAAAGGTGCATATTTAGTATTGATGTATGATAGCAAGTTTATGAAGTTTCTAGGAGAGTTTCAGATACATTGGTTGGGACCATACATCGTTAAGGAGATTACAGATGGAGGTAGAGTTCAGCTCATGAAGCTGAACAGAGAGCTATTTCTAGGAAGGGTCAATGGGAGCCAGTTGAAGTTGTACAGGGGTGATCCCACCCCTGCACAATGACTATATGGATACATGATAGTCTTAGTACTTCAGGTATTTGCAAGGAAGTGCAGGACTATAAACTACACTACCAAAAGGACAGTTTAGCGAAGCGAATGGGCTGCGCAATGGTTAGGAGAAAGGAGCATATGGGAGCTATGATGAAGAAGATGCGCTAAAAAGGTGGGTCTCACGCAACCTGAATAGAAAGTAATCGTTGAAAACACTATAGATAATGGGATGGTTGTTTTTCTATTAAAGGGAGTGGGGGGAAAGCATTTAAAGAGCATATCTTTGGAAATTTTCCACCAAAAGGGCATTAATGAAGGAGATCTAGAGGGAACCATTGGATTTGAATTCAAAAAGGGCTATAAATATAGTGTCCTGCTCCACATTTGAACACTTTCTTTCTAGAGAGATTTCCTTGAGGTTTTGTGCTTGAGATTGAGCTGAGACAACTACTGTATGTTTAGACGAGATTGACAAGAGATAGAGAAGGAGATTTCACAGTAAGGGCTTGGGTTTGAGGAGGATTTATTTGAGTGGTAGAAGAAACTATTTTGGGAGTGCATTGACAAAATTAATGCAACACCACCAGTCCTACCACACTGCCTAGATTGTCAACCCGAAACCTACTGCCTCTGCGGCAGGAGAAAAGAAGTAAAAATAAGACACAACAAGCATTAGTTCGACAATTGCCGCACAAAAACCCAACGAAGGTCAAACAAAAGGGTCGGATGGATAAAATCAAGCAACCAATGGAACCCCTAGACTTGGATGAGGATGATTAAGCTATGGGGGTTGAAGATATCAACACAGAGGAAGCAATGGAAATTACTTGGCTACCACCTTATGTAACCCCTAGGAAATCCATTGCTAGAGTGACTAAGGACCCAGACTCGATGAAATAAAAGTTCTTCACACCATTGCTGCCAGAGGACGTACATGTGGAGGGTGACTTATTGACCTAGGCACCATTTTTGAAGAAGGAGGACAGGGATTTGGGCGATCATGCGAAGTTCCCGCAGTTGGAACAAATATTTGAAATCATTTTACTATGAGGAGTCTGGTGTTACAAGGCTTGAGCCAATGATGTGGGTGGCCGAAATTGAGTGCGCAAGGTTGCTCAACATGTTGTGGGTTTCGCACTTTAGCCGCAGCATAATTAATACTATTTGTGTGCATCAATTGTTGGCATTGGTTCATGATGGGTACCTCTGGCTTGGAGGGCCCATTCCAATTGAAGACATGCTAATCCATAGAATCACCTTGTTACCTTATTAGGGCATGAACCTCATTGATGCCTTTGTGGGGAAGTCGCAGGGTAAGAATCTCACGGATCAGATGAAGAGTGACTTTGGGTTGGTAAAGAAGTCGCACGACTATGCCATTAGCTCCACATCAGATGGAGTTGTGCAGTTTGCTTCAAAAATTTTGGCCAAATAATTAATGCGGAAGTGTCGCGCCGATGAAGTGCCAATGCTAGTAGTATCTTTAGCTACATAGTGCAGCAAATGGGTCCAATATAGTTGGTCCAAGTACCTCTATCACGAGTTCCTCGAGGATTTTCATGAAGCCCAGGAGGATGGAAAGGAATTCCACTACGCACGGTTACCTCTGTTGATTGCACTGGTAGCATGGAGGATGCTTGAGGATAGCTAGTTCCCAACTCATGATCCAGACTTGTGCGAGGCTGCAAAATTTGGCTCATTGTGGGCAATGAAGGATCCTGACCGCATCATTGAAAAGATGTTTTGGGTTTTGTTTGAGTTAGAGTTACAGATGGTGATCAACCAACGACTGCGATTATCACATAGTTTACATGTGAAATATACAAATATTGGAGATTTCAAGGCAAATTTTCACAATCTATCCATACACACAAATAAGGATGTTGCAAGAACATGGCATAAATTTCCATATTTAGTCATAGAGGATGACATTCTCGGGGTCATCAGCAAATGGACGAGCAAATGGATTAGCTCATCTGATGAAGATGCAGGAACAAGTAAGGTCGCAGAAGGCGAAACGGGGAAAATAGTAGCTGTGACAGCGGCCAAGAAAGACAAAGAGAAAGAAGCACATAAGGCTTCTACCAACGAAAAGGTGGTGCAGAAGGAAAAGGCAGCACATAAAGAACATGTAGCACAGCAAGAAAATGCCTCTACAAAATAGAAGGAAACGTTGAAATAAAAGGCCTCTACAAAAGAGAAGGAAGTACCGAGAGAAAAGGCTTCTACAAAAGAGAAGGAAGCGCCGAAAGAAAAGGCTTCTGCAAAGGAAAAGGAAATGCCAAAGGAGAAAGTTGCACAAGCAGCAACATCGTAGGTCACTATTGACATCGAAGAACATGAGACCGAGCACACTGATGTTGAGGTTGCAATCGAAGTTGAAGAGGAAGGGGGCATAGACTTAGAGTTCCCCTTCACAACCAGGAAGAGGTAGAAGTGCAATGCCACGGGACCTCGCAAGAAGCAAAAATATTATATGTCTGCAAGTGCAACACCATTGGTCCTCACGGAGGGGGACCTTGATGAGATAGGAGATGTTGTTTGTTCCGCCACTGAAACTATTTAGGGACACATCGAGGACCAGTACCACCAGGTGTTGGACAAAGTATAACAGGGCCTGAAGAAATTGCAAGTCCAGACAAGGGTGATCCAAGCGAGTGTGGGACAAGTGAGCACAGATTAAGTGAGCGTGCTGAGATTTAGTGAAATATAAATCACATCCGGGCTTCGCGCAGTACCAGTACCAGGGGGATCTCTCCAATATTAGACAACCGAAGACTAGGAGCACACACAGTTATGGAAGAATCTAAGTATCAACCTTGTAGCACTATTATTCAAGACCTTACATGAACTGCACGAAGGATTTTCCAATGAGCTCCACGTCTGGGAGAAATGAGCGTTGTTGATTATCGACGAGGTAAAAGCTAATAATCAATATATTTTTGAAGAGAAAGTGTAGGCCTTAAAAGCTTGCAATGAGGCAATATAACAAAATCAGTAGCTAGAGACAACCCTTATCCAAGTGTGTAGTGAGCTCCCTGAACTCCAAATCCTAGTAGAAGTGGCCTCAACGGAGAAAATTAAGAAGTTAGCTACTACGGTAAAGGAATCCAAGGAGGAAATTGGAAAGGTTCGGTTTGAGTTGCAGTTGCAGATTTCAGAACTTAAACTTAAGCTATAGACAACCACTCCTTTGGAAGTCAGAGAGCAGTATGAGGTTGTTATTAAAGAAGATATACCGCTCAGGAAGTTGCAGTCAAGGATTGCAGCCAACTGTTTTAAAAAACAATGGATATCTGGACCTCGCTGAAGGAGGATCCACACTTGCAGGTGATTGAAGCAGACATCCATGAAACACAAATGCAATTTTGACAAGATTAGGATGACAATATGGACCTTAGCACTTGTGTAAAGGTTCACCAGACTTTAGGAAGGAAAGTTCATCCAGACTCAGATAGATGAGTTATGTCAGAAGGCCTCCATTATCTCCTCATAGACATATCCATGGGCCGATGAGGCAAGCCAGCTATCACAGAGCATCCAGAGAAATTTAAATACTATGGAACAACCACGGAGAACCATGGGCCTTGTAGTCGAAGGTCCAACCACGAAGAAAATGGTTGAAGAAGTTTGTCATGCTATCGCGCTGGGAACAACAGGGCTTCAAACATTGAAGATCTAGTTCAGCGGTCTGTAAACAAATATTGAGGCAACACTAATAGAGTGACTTTAGACGAGTTATGACTTTGTGGTAAGGGCCCATTGGGACGGGGTCCCTTGGGTCAAATTTTGTAAATTTTTATTAAATATGATAAATTCTTCGCGTTTTGAGCGTAGCGCGAGTACCGAAGGTAGATAGGAGTTAAAGGGGCTTTTAGAAGGTCAAAGTCCCTTAGTTTGTTAGAAGTCAAGTTGTTTTGAGACCCTCCCATGCTCTGTAGACCATGGCATTGTAATGGAAAAGAATATAAAAGGAAGTCATAGAAGATTCATAAGGGAAACTAAGAATAAGAATATTGGATGACTTGAGTCTGCTTTGTCTATTCTATACTTGGGCAAAGGGGAAGACTCCCGCAACTGTGTGCACGAAGAACTTGGTAAGTCCGCAACTGAGTGTGTGGGCCACTACAGTTGTGTGTATAGGGTCGGAAAGACTGTAATTGAAGATCTAAAGCATAATAAAGGCTTTTTTTGAAGAACTATATATGTATATTTGTATCACTGCTTTATCTTTGAATTTACTGTAATTTTGATCTGTTGAATGCAAGAAATCGAGAAAAGTACTTAATAGATTCATGAAGATGTAGATCTGTTTATTTATATGATGTTATGCATGTTTAGCACAATTGAAAAAGGGAATAAACCTACTAACTATTAATTACTATAATTTCCTGGTCTTGAGGGTTACAGTTCGCGAAGGTCAAGATAAAGCCCTAAGTTTGTCAGAAACACATCACATAGTCCTCTAGATGCAGATCCTTGGTTTTGGCATCCCCCAATACTGCCTCGGGTGAGACTACAGCCTGCACTACACGGTTTGTTACCGAAAGGGCCAGTAGTGTAGGGTTTTGTTGGTTAGCACAGATAAACCTGAACCTGGGTCCAAGACCCCTCAAGCCAACAAATCTGCACCCTCTTATTAAGAATAGATCATGCATGCTAAAAATAACAAAAGAAAAGCTCTAATAATAGAAAAAATCTATCAAAACTGAAATTTCTTAATTTGAAACAACATATAAACTGGAATTAGTTGAAAGTGTGACATGTGTTCCCTTAGCATGCATGCACCCTCTTCCAAACAATAGTCTATTTCACTATCTTCTACAGCATGCATGTGCCCTATACCAAGAAATAGTCGGTATCACTATCTCCTTGACATTCATTTGACCTATTCATCACTAATGTAAGGAAAGGGTGAAGGTGCCATATATGTTGTCTTCTCTACTGCCCCATTATTTGGAGTATCACTAGCTTAGCAACAGGTAAAAAATATTAACACACACATTAAATGCAAATCATAAAGTTATTAGTAATGTGATGCATGTCTGTTCTGGAGAAAGTTTTCTTGGGAGTGGGAGCGGAAGTGGGAGTGGAAGTAGAATCGAGGAGTGAAATTTTCCAAAGCTCCCATGTTGGGAGTGATTTTGGGAGTGAATTTTATATAATATATATTTTTATATATTTTGATGCATATATGTCAACACAAGATTCTAGAATGATGAATTTGTGATAAAAAAAAAAAACATAAAAACATGGATTAAGCCATATAACATCATTCATCTAGTAGTTATAATCTTCATCAACCACATGTCCACAGATTGCAAGTTCTCATTTATATAGCATGTAAGGGGGCACATAACCAAAATAACATCGAGTGTCATCCATCTCTTGATCAAAAATACATTAACAAATAGGCTTTGAAGTGCCTCTAGCATCCAAAAAAATCATGCTACAGAAAATACCTACATATCATAGAAATCATTACCTATATTGGGATCTTTGTCATTAATATCACCCTATAAGCATTAACATAAGATATAGAAAACATAGCATGTCAAGTCAATATTTTGTTTAAGTGATAGGTACATTTTTAGTAGGGTCATGATAGAGGAGTTTGAAAACCAATGTCACTAACATCAAGATACATAGAGGGTTTGGTTCTCTTAACTAAATATGAGTTCCATACCCTAGTACATGACAAAATTTAATGGAACCATTGCAATCCCTCCATTCTTGAAATCCTTAAAAACTAATAAGTCTGTTGGATTTTGAGTGAGATCTAAAATTCTACTTTCTCCATATGAAATCTAATGAGGTCAGAATCACTCTCAAACATCCCAAGTCATTTCATGGTAATGTTAAAAATTTAAGTAAAAGTGGCACTCTCCTTTATCTTTCATTTTCATCCTTTTACTTTAAGAATTTAATATTACCATGAGTTGCATATCAATACTAGGGTCATAGGTTTGAATATTAGGATACTATGGAACTAATATTACCATAGTTTTTTCTTTTTCCCTCCCACTCTCAATACTCCCACAACACTCCTCAACCTTTATTTCTCTAGCCCACTTGTTTTTTGCCTTTGTGTGACCAATGTATTACATAAACAATACCTTATAGTACACATCTTGTTATACAACATATAAAAACCCTTTACCCCCTATTATATGGTCAATATATTATTTCATTTTTTCCTCATTTTTTATGCCCCTATATGAATGCACGTGATATGGTATTGCTTTTTTAGTGAATCCCCCATGTCCACAATAGCTAGGATTTTGAGACTTTATGCTAAGTCTTGAATTCTAGAACTTCTCATAAAGCCCTAAAGAAAACTACCCTAATACCAATATGATTCATAGAGTACCATTAATATTCCAATAGAACACCATATCACCATATCTTATACAACTATACAATTTATTATTACGTATTATTTTACTTTATATTAAAATTTCATGTTACTATCTTAATGCATGAAACTGAATAAACTAAAATTGAAATGAAAGAAGTTAAGCAAATAACACATCATATACATAAGAACACTAGATGTACCCTAAAAAAATTCAATAGAGGAAAAAGAGAGGCTTATGCTTTTCACTTTTCCTCTCAACTATGAAATATAGATACAAAGAAAGGGGAACTCTCTATAAAGTTCCTCTATTGTGGCATTTATGGCTTCTGCAAGATCTTCTACTTCTTCTATTCTCCTACAATGTGGCACCATCAATACTTTTCTCTCTCATTAAGCAATACTCCATCCAATAAGAATGGGAGGGCCTTTCTTTCTTAGTGGCCCAATATTTAACATGGCATAATAAGCATCTAGGGTTAGGGTTAGGATCTATGCATCCCTCCCCTCGAGATTAAGGTTAGGATTTTGGAACCTCCAGAATATACTTGAAAGCCAACACATTTATAGCTCCACATGTGAGTAATGGATGTTGATACGGTATCCACTCAACATCATGGTGGTTAACAAGATGGGTCAACTTGTGGGAGGGGTGAATTCTATAGAGGATCTCAATTTGAGGAGATCTTCATGCTCTTGGAAAGTTGTTAATATATACAACAACCTTAGGGGGTCGGGAACTTAGCTCATATAGTTTTGATCCCAAAAATGATCTTGTAAGACTTAAAGTTTTTGAAACTAAATCAATGGACCAACATTCTCTTACAAACTAATAACTCTAATTTTTTCACCCAAAAAATACCAAATCAAATGAAAAATTATATAAAAATCCATAAACTAAATTTCAAAAAAGAAATTACCATAAGTGTCTACCACAATATTTTATTATTATAATTTATAATTAGATATAATTGAATTTAAAA
This sequence comes from Pinus taeda, assembly GCA_000404065.3. Lineage (NCBI taxonomy): Eukaryota > Viridiplantae > Streptophyta > Pinopsida > Pinales > Pinaceae > Pinus > Pinus taeda. The sequence continues at coordinate 51,665 of APFE031017883.1, forward strand.
TAAATACTATAATTGAAATTTATTATTTTTAAAAAATAAAATTTTCCCTTTTAATGATTTTTTTTCGGAAAAAATCACATTGAGAATATTTGGTGGACGCATTTGGAACTAACTAATGTGGTTCATGGAACCAGCCAATGTGGTTCATCTTCACGACGAGATGAAGAGGTAGATTTCACAGAGGATGGTGAAATAAGGCGAAAAGTCTACCTAACGGGTAGAGGAACGACTAAATTTAACTAGGGAGGGAAAATTATATAGTATAATACTTTATATATTTACATATAATAAATAAACTAAAAGGCTATCTTTGACTAGGGGGAATTAATTTGACTTGTTTAAATAATTAATCAATATTAATTTAGTTTTGTTTAATTATTATCTAATTTATTAACTTAGTCATTCCTTATTTATTTCTAAATTAATATTTATTTCAATTATTAAATGAATTATCCTACCTAAAAAATAAACAATCTAAATAAACCACATAATAAAATAAATAAACTAAATTCGAAAAATAAAATAAATAAAATAATAAAGGATAAATCAATATAAACATACACTAAAATTTAATCAAAATAAATAAAAGAGAGGGAGCCATGCATGATTCTCCATTATAGTTTTTTAATTATATTTTATTTAAATTGATTATCCTACTGAAAACAATTAAGCAATTAAATAAAACTATATCAAAAATAAATAAATAAACTAAATGAAATAAATAAAATAATAAGGGATAAATCAAGAACAATAAAAAATTAATCAAAATAAAAACATAAAAGAAGGGGTGTTAAGTATAATATATATAATATTATATATAGTATATATAATATCATATATATATAAAGTAAATAAATAAAAATCCACTAGAAATCTCTTAAGAATAGAAGGAGAGGGTGTTTATCTAAAAAAACCATTGATCATGAATACATAATATTACTAAAAATTAATAAAATCAATAAAATGGGGTAATCACCTCTAATAGAAATCAATAAAAGGAAGCATAAAAAAGGGAAAATAGAGTATGAAACCAACAAAAAAAGCATAGAAAGAGAGGATAAAGACTAAGAAGAGAGGGTAGGAATCCAACAACTACTAATTTTTCAACGTCATCCCTATTAATATTATTAGAGGACCGCTCAATTTCAATGGTTTCCCTAAACTTACGGTGATGAAAATGAGAGATTTTTGCGACGACCTTCGCCTCCTCAATGCATATATGATGTTTGGTCTTCACTGCATGTTGCGCTAAAGCAAAAGATTTTGTCCTCCCATGTCTGATATTAATAATCAGTCAAACTCCATAAAGTTCACCATGGAGCGTGAAGTCGATGGTTTCCTTCCTCTCCTTGATGTCCTCATCTCTAGAAAGGCTGATGGATCTTTTCCCATCAGGTGTATCGAAAAAAGACCCATACTGAGCAGTATCTTCATGCACGTTCTCATCATTTTCCTACTCAAAAGATTGATGTTCTCAGCACGTTAGCCACTTGTGCTATAAGGATTTGAGATGAAGACCACTTTTCCAAAGAAAATTCCCATCTCCTTCATGTCTTCGCCCAAAATGGTTATAGTAGGCAGAAGGGTCTTAGAGCTTTCCTCAAAGCTGGTAAGGGTCCTAAGGTTAGGACTGACACTATTGATAGACGTTCTGGGGTTCACCTCCCCTTCATCCAAGGAACGATGGACAACATTGCGAGAGTCCTGAAGAAACATAATGTTCCCTCAACCTTTATACCCCTCAACACCATTAGAAGCTCCCTAAAGTCGGTTAAAGACCAAGTGAACCCTATGGATTTGAAAGGTGTTTATGTCATCTTGTGTTTATGTGGGACCTCATATATTGGTGAAGCGAGTAGGTCTATTAACCAAAGGATTATTAAGGAACATGCTGCTGATATCAGACATCGGAGGACCAAATCTTTTGCTTTAGTGGAACATGCATTGAAGACCAAGCATCATATATACATTGAGGAGGCTAAGGTCGTCGTAAAAATCTCTCATTTTCATCACCATAAGTTTAGGGAAGCCATTGAAATTGAGCAGTCCTCTAATAATATTAATAGGGATACGACTGGAAAATTAGTAGCTGTTGGATTCCCGCCCTCTCTTCTTAATATTTCTCTGCTCTTTATGAGCTTTTTGTTTGTTTCATACTCTATTTTCCCTTTTATGCTTCCTTTTATTGATTTCT